>VXBC01003613.1:778754-825190 GCA_013399945.1 Ploceus nigricollis | reverse complement strand
CTTGAGCGCATCCAGAGAAGAGCAACAAGGCTGGTGAGGGGCTTGGAACACAAGCCCTGTGAGGAACGACTGAGGGAGCTGGGGTTGTTGAGCCTGGAGAAAAGGAGACTCAGAGGTGACCTTATTGCTCTCTACAACTTCCTGAAAGGTGGTTGTAGTCAGGTGGGGGTTGGTCTCTTTCTCCAGGCAGCAACTGACAGAGCCAGAGGTCACAGTCTCAAGCTGCGTCAAAGAAAATATAGGTTGGATGCTAGGAGAAAGTTTTTTACAGAAAGAGTGATAAAGTTCTGGAATGGTCTGCCCGGGGAGGTGGTGGAGTCACCATCCCTGGATGTGTTTAAAAAAAGACTGCATGTGGCACTCAGTGCCATGGTTTAGTTAAGGTGTTTAGGGCATGGGTTGGACTTGATGATCTTGAAGGTCTCTTCCAGCCTAGTCATTTTGTGTGATTCTGTGATATTATCTATGGTGAAACGCAGCACCTGGTTCTGATCTTCCAGTTGTATAAATTACAGATAAGTCTTTTAACTTTAACTGGGTTTAATATAACATGAATTTGAAACTAGGATGGCTGTAAGTAATTATGGATGTGATTTAATGGGAATTCTAGTTTACACTTTTCAATACTCCACCTGGGAAGTTAAATTGTCAGTTTGTTGATATCTATAGAGTATTTTGGATTAATAAGTTGATGAGAAAGATTAGCTTCTGCCTGATTTGAGATTCTCCTGTCTTCCACAGCTGGGTGAATGCCTAATGGGACATTGGACTGGGTTCTCAGCTGGACTCAGAGCCCACACAAGGCCAGGCTGGATGGGGCTCTGAGCAACCTGGGCTAGTGGGAGGTGTTCCTGACCATGGCTGCTGTTGGAACTGGATGATCTTTAAGGTCCCTTCCAACCAAACCATTCAGTGATTCTATGACTGCACTTCCCATGATGTATTACAGTTTCCTCCCTGGTAAATTACCCTTATGTCTTTATGAATAATTGCCAAGGCAGCATTCTCACTTCTCATGGTATATCTGATAGTACATTTTAAGGAAAAAATGTACTATCAGAGTACAGAGCCAAGTTTGAGCCAAGTTTGAGAGCCAAGTTTGAGAAAGAACAAGAATTTTTATTTCACTATTTTTTCTAACTTTTCAAGAGCTCTGCTTCTTTTTTGCAAAGAGGAATGGAAATCTGGAATTAATTATGCCTTTCAGAATTGCCTTTTGATGGTCTTCTGAAAATTCTTCAGAAGTTTAGTTGAAAGTAACAAAAAATTTTTTTTGTATTCTCTTTATTATTTTGCAATACATTTTTTTCTATTAATTTTCAGTTGCTTCTCTGGAATTCTATAGGTGCATTTCTCTTGGTCTATCTTATATGATGAGCTGAACTATAGTTCTGATTTGGTGAATGAAATTTCCTTAGCCTATATGAGAAATTATTTTTGTGCTGCAGAGAAGTATTGGATAAATAAAGGCCATGAACAAAACTGCAACCCCTTGACACCAATCAAGGGGTTGCAATTTTGTCAATTTCCTGTCAATTTCCACATGGAAGAAGGCAGAATTAAAATAACCTTTAAAGCTTAATTCTAGCTTTTAGTTATTTTTCAGTTATTTGACTTTCAGAATAAATTACTTATAAATTACCATATACAACCACCTTGTTGTCTGAGGTTAGCTGCAAGAATTGTGATACAGGGAAGCATTTATGGCTTTATAAGGGGGCTCTGGTACATCTGATAAGAAGTGCAATTATTATTATTATGGTCCATTTTTCATATGAACCATTCAGAAATGTGGATGCTTACATTAGGAGTTGGGTTTAAAGTTTGTTAAATGCCATTCCTGTTTGTACCACTAGGGATCCTAAAACCTGTGTCACCTTTCAGCTCCTCTTGTTGAGTGACAGTGTGAAGGGTGGCCACTGGAAATATCATGATTGGATAATTGAAGTGATAGGCTTTTAAGGAAAAAAAATTCAGGTGTTTTTATTTTTGTTTTAAAGTAATTTTTACCTTTCTGAACTTTATTTTAAAAGATTGTTTTAGTTTCAGAGTCAGCCTCATATTGAACCATATATTTGTATCCTACACATAAGTGGTGTCAAACACTTCATACCTTTTAGGTCAAATCTTCATTTTTTGGACAAAATATGTCTGAAACTAGAGTAAACAAGCATTCAGCTGCATATTAAAATAACAAGTACTACTGTGTTAAGATGGCCACATTGTATAGAAAAAAATGTATAATACCTGTAATTATAATTGAATATCAGAAATAGCTATAATCACTTTCCTGAAACATATTGTAGCCTTAACTATTTTGAAAGTACTTTCAAAAGAAAAGCAGATAATGCTACCAGTACTCAAATCCATTTTACAAACCCTTAGAAAGAAGCTGCTATAAAATTGTAGTAATTGGCAATGTAAGATCCCAGGAGAATTGATTCTCCTTCATTCTACCATGCGTTTACGCAATTAACAAAGATATGATGCTGGGAAAAAAGTAATTACCTAATTTATGTCAACTAAAGATGTGGTCACAGGTGTTTGATGTTTTTAACCTTTCTTTGTGGTACAGCAGGCTCAAAAACTCACTCCTTACTTTCTCCAATTACTGTAATTATATAGTGCATTCCCCTTATTGTTAAGTGGATTGTGATGTAATATTCACTGTCCTTTGAAGATATTCTGGATGTATTAAAGCCCTATTACACTTAATTACCACAATATATCCACTTGAAGTATCAAATCAGTATTAAAAATCTTATTAAATTGAGCTTTTCAGGAAGAGTGACAGTTATAAATCCAACCTTAATAGACCAAACTAACACAATTTAATTTTCAATCACATTTTTATATCACCAGGATCCACATAGTCTCCTCTTTGCCCAAAACATACCCATCTCAGACATTCAAAATGTCAAAGCCTGAAGCCCTGTATCAGTAAGAATTATTTCTCTGCAGGGAAAAGAAGAGCAGAAAATATAAGTTTTATATTTTACACAGCTGTAGAGGTAGGGTTAAGGCATTGAAGAAGAGACAGGTTCCTTTTTTGGTATCAGGTGGCATTAGCACATAACTGAAAGCTGCTGATCACCCACATTACCCATCACTGCCATGTGCATTTTTTAGCAAATAAATTCAGATGCAATGCAAGAAAACTTCTTTAGAGGGCTGCTTTCCATAAAGGCTTTACATTGTTTCCTAAGGCAGTACAAAGGCAGCAGCAGAATAGCCACAGCACCACTGTTGCCTTGGCTGCTCTGAGCTCTGGCAAACCCTCATGGCTGTTCCTGCTGCTGCTCTCATGGCTGAAGTATAGCAGAGCAACAGGAACAACAATAGGTACTCATCACAGACACTGCTGTCCACTGTTCTTTCCTGAGCTAATGGAGCTTGAAACACTCTAGACAAAGGCTCTCACCTTTGGAATGGCAAAATTTTAACTGTTATTGGGAAGTCCTGAGCTGTCTCTGCTTCCAGTTTTATGCACTTTAGAGAAAAACATAAAAATGAGTTCTATTTCTTGGAAACTGGCCTACATAGGGCTGACATAAACTGCATTGCCTTAGATCTGAGATTGCCTTAGATATGCTTAGTTAAGCATATAAGAATATGCTTAACTCCTTAAACCATTAGTTTACAAAGTAGATGAAGCAAATGAGGCAGTTTTTTACCTGTTTCTTTAACAACATTTTCTTAACAATTTTACTGGTGTAAAGTGGAAGACAACTACCCAGGAAAAAAAAATCAAGTGTTCACTGCTCAGACAGCTCAAGGAGATGTTTTCTTGAATAAAATGGAGATTTTTGGTTAGTTAATTGGTATTCATGCTTGCTTTCGTTGCAACATTATCTAAATCTGAGTAGTACACCCAGAACATTAAAAATCTAAATATAAAAGGTACCTGACAGCAAGCAAACGTGTTCATCCATTTTGTCTTCAGTAAAGGAAGACTCGGCTAAAGCATTTCTAGTCATGGACATTTTTTAACATCAGAGCACGTGCGTAAGTGTCAGAGCAATTCCTTCTGAATCAAAAATTACTTGGCATATCTGAATACCTTCACCAACAGAATTAATAATTATACCTACATGGGAATGCTAATTAACCACATTGGCACTGATCTTGTAGCTGATAGAACAGGCGGCATCTTTTGTGCCAAAGGAGTATAAAGCCAAGCCAACAGCACACAAAAAGTTAAGGGCACTTAGAAAAGAAACCCTTCTTTAAAGGCAGAATTTTTCATATGTATAGTGTGTATTTCTCAATGAAGTACCAACACAAGTAGAAAATTCTGAGGCCTCAGAACAACTACATTCTGGTTTCAATAAATTCTTATCTGGGATTCCAAGAAGCAATGAATGGGCAGCCCACTGTGATGCAGAAATCCATAGAACTTGCTCCAAGCAGGACCTATTATTTGGGTGCATGTCTCCATGTAGTGACCAAACAGAGCAGAAACCCAGAGGTAGCACAAGAATTGATCACTGAGTCCTGAAGTCAGAAATTTCCCAAAATGGAGCAGGGAACAGAAATCCATCAGGAATCTGTTCTATTTACAAACTGCAGCTTCCCAGCAGAGTGTGTTTGATGCACATACCAGGGTAGCAGTCAAGGAGGAGATTTTATATTCTAGGTCTTAGTTCAAGATCCACTCTGCCTTTAACTCATGGCTGTTCTTTGGGGAGTGGGACATTTGTTCCCATCGACGCACAGCTCCTCCTTCATCTTCAATTCCTCATCTCATGCCTGCCTTGCTGCTCTGTGGATTTGAAGTAGTGTACAGTACTTAGAGACTAGGTTTAAGAGAATATTTTAGTGTGCTTTCTGTCTTTATTTCTCAACCAGCTGAACTCTACAGATAACAAGGAATTGTTTCGATTGCGCATATTCAGGGCTTATGGGTTCTGCAGTAACTTCTTAGAAATCCTGTCACTCTTTTTAGCAACACACAAAAGAAAACACAGCTGGAAGAAAAGAAATATTATGCCCAGGGATTGAAAAAATTCCTTTCAACAAATCACCATGCACATAAGCACACCTTGCAGGTCATTTCTCTGAAGAAGAGCAGCTCAGCTTGAAAAACAGTTTACCTAACAGGATGGGAAGATAGCCAACATCATGGAAAGTAATCCTGCTTTGTAAACAGCAAAAATACCACAAGGAGATGCCTAGAGTTGTTAGGAATGCTTTACTGCTAAGTAGATTTTTGTAATAAATATAAGCATTTTAACAAGAACCTAAAACACAGGATTTCTTTTTCTTCCAGTTAGTTGAGACAGAATGTTCAGCTGCAAAACCAGGGCATTTGTTTCCTTACTTTTCAGGATCTCTTGAAGTATAATCTATTTTCCCTTGTGTAAAAACTATACATTCCCTTCCATAGCTGCCTAAGCAAGAGAAAAACACTGTAGGCATTCAGTGAATGGCATGAGACCCTTTGCTACCTTCACCTTTACTAAGCTGGGCTAAGATAAGCAAAATAGCAGAAAAAGCTCTGGCAGGGCAATTCAGAGTAAAAAATGTCTTTGATGGTTCTCATGCATCCCCACATAACCTTTCTTCCTTCCAGGAAGAAAACCAGTCAGCCTTTTATCCACCCAAAGTGGAAAAAAGACAGTTCTTGGTTGTAGCAAAATCAGGAATGTATTTCTTGCAAAGAAGAGTTGAAGAGATACAGCGTGTTTTCTCTACCATACCAGGGTTGTGAATCTAAGTATGAGGAAATAAATTATCCCAAAGCTGGCAGAAGCTTGAACAATCACCTCACCATGTACTCAGTACTGGTCTTACACCCTGCATTATAAAGGCTACCCTTGTTCTTTGTTTTCCTCTACTCTTTGTTTTCCTCTAGTCACTGTCCTTTCAAAATCTGAGGTTTTTCACTTCAGCAGTGGGAAGGAATACTTAGAGACAGGCTGTGTCCCTCTCCACCTTGACAGCTCTCCCTCTTTCCTGCAAAGTGGTGGAGCACAGCTGACTTGTGAAGCAAGAAATGGATGAGCTTTGTCCAGCAATGCAATCCTCTCCTGTATATATGGGTTTTAGGAAGAAGGGAAAGGCTTGAGAACATGCAATGAATTCTTACCCTGTGACATTTCATGAGGACAGAAGGGTCCTGTTTCAGTTACCACAACCAAAATACCACTGCTGAGGACTCAATACATCCTTATTCCTAACTAAGCAGTTTTACAAATCAGAGATAGGTGAGACTCTTCAGTCAGAATCATCATCTTTTGTCACTTAATGCAGTCAACTCAGTGGTAGAACTTAGACACTTCTGTGCTGAGCCAGATTTCACCTGGATTCCACCCAAAACACCAGATACCTAGTCTGGCCCACGCCTTGAATCAGACAAGGGCATATATAATTGCAGAACACAATTTAAGACAGCTTTATCCAGACAGCTCAATATCTCCTAGAGGAAACTAGACTTAAAAAAAAATAAAAGGGAAAAAAGAAAAGCCAGCAACACCAAATGTGCTGATGTAACAAAACAAAAAGAATTTCCTCTATCTTTCATTCTGGGCTATGTGGCAAGGAAAGAAAATCACCACAGACTACACTACTTTTGTAACTGCTGCTCCCCAGTTAGGAGATGTTGATCACTTACACAACTGGATTGTACCTATACAGACGAAATCTGCTGGCTTGGTCCCTTTCTCCATTACTGTACAAGTGTAACTTAAGTTGTGGAATAAAGAAGGTATTTCTATTTTTCCTGAAGATAGAATAGAAGCTGACTTCCATGGTTGTGCCAGAGTTGTTCCAGCAGTATCATGGAACATTTAAATGCCATGAAATTCAGGAGAGTGTCCTAGATGGCAGCAGCATGAGGGGCAAGCACTGCTTGTAAGGAACACAGTTCAGTTTCTGGGAAGAACCTCTTGTGTGTCAGCACAACAGTGGTCCCAAGTGGATATAGGAAGAGGCAGTCTCTAGAGCACTAAGATGAAATCAGAGCAGGAAAGGGCAGGTATGAAGCCTTTGCTGCCATCCTCAATGCCACATGGCAGAGAGAGGGGACCTCCTGAAATGCACTTGTTGAGCTGAGGAGTTTTAATAGAGCAGCTCAGAGCCGGTTCCGATCCAGCACCCAACCAAGCCCATCTATTTTGGGCTGAGCTCCAGGGCCATTACCTGCCTGCAAATACACAGTATCAGCCTGGCATGAGATCAACAGTGTGGCTGCACATGAGCATGCTCTGGGCAACACTCATGTGGTGGGGTTACAACATCCTCTCTTTCAGACTATATATAAATTGCCTGGGATGCACAGTGGGACTTGATGTTTTGTACATCAGCTACCATACTGAGGGGGGTTAGAAAATAGCAGCAGCAGAATAAAATCAACGGAGTGACATTTAAAAATCACTGCAAAGGAATGTTCTCAGTGCTGATGTCTTGTTTGTCTTCAGCTGCAGCTCAGGGCAGAGAGGCCATATAAAGCAGCAGAGAAGGGAGGATGCTCAAGGAAGTTGTGGCTGTCTGGTCACTTTGCTGAGTTTTTAAAGAGCAGTCTTGATTTCTGATTTCAGTGCAAAAACACATGTTGACCACACTCTTTTCTCAGGAATTGCACCACAGTATGAAATACTCCTAAGTAGCGAACTGCACAAGGGAAAAGTGTGTTTCCTTTGCCACATGTCTTATTTTGAAACCTCAGAGATTTTGTAAGTGGGTTTGCAAAAGCACAATCCACTTCCACAACTCATAGAGAACTGGGACACAAGTAGGAACAATCAGTCTGATTTCTTCTATCTTAGAGCCTTGAGAGAAAATGTGATTTTCTAGAATTTTACAATCATTTTGTTTGGATATTAAAATATGCAAAAGCACTCAAAGAGCAAAGCCAGTAGTTCCAGTTCTTGTATTGCACCCAAGTAAATCAGGATTAATTAAATTAAATTCCTGGGTTCATTTTTTTAATACAAAATAAATGTATTATTTCCTTCTGAAATTTCCATACCATGCTAGGGCAGAACAGAGAGAAATGGACTTGTTTTGATGCAAAAATTAGTAAAACTAAAGACAGGATCAGATTTGCTGACTAAAAAGATCTGCAGAAGAAAAAAAATTGGCACCTGACCCAAGGGGAAGTAATGAATGCATAGCAGATGCAGAGTGATAATGGAATACACCCCCAGAAATGATTGCAAAGTGAATCTTGAAATCAAAAAGCCTTATTTCTGGTCCCAGGGATTTTGATTAAAATCCACTTGAAGAGAATGTCTAATGATTTGATACTGAGATTACTTCAATTAGTGGAAAGTGTAAGAAACAAAAGGAATAAAATACTTTTAATCTCAAAAAAGGAGAGCTTCCTGGGGTGTGGGTTGAAGCGTACATGTTGGAAGCATGATAAAGCTTCCCCGTGAGGAGTAATGAGTTAGTGAACCTTTTTCAAGTACAACACTTTTCTTTTTGAAGCTAATACTTGCCTTGTAGTAGCAGAGTTTCACAGTCACTACAAAGTGCTTGCTCGTTTCTACTGCTGGTGTAGCTACAGCCACAGTCAGGGCACTGAAATGAATAGGTGCCTCTCAGTTGCCTTTTAAAGTGTGATCTGTAATGATAAATGGGTTTGGGGGCTCTGGTTGGCACAGGGGATTGACAGAAGTCTGCTAGAGCTGCTTTTCCATGGCAGTGCCATTTATAATTTCACCTTCCCAGACTAAGAACTACTCTGATTTTACCCAAACCCAGCCAAGAGTTTGGAGCTGAAATTCCATGTGACTACCTTATGGTTGAATTACTATGGGTAATCATGGGTGATCATCCCTTCTTTTTTTCAACTTTTTTTGTGATAAAAACTAAAATCTCATATGAGAGTTCTAGGCAAAATGCAGAATATGCTCTGCAAACATTTGTTACACTATTGAAAACCTATGTGGAAAACAATTCTGCTGGAGCTTTCAATGTATTTCATTCAGTCTATAAATACAGACAGAATCAGAGGAACTAATCAAGAGCTTGCAGATATAAACTTATCACCTTTGCTACTGAAGGTACTGACTACTGTTAAATCACCAATCCTAGCAATCCAATCCCTAGCCTTTTAAGAAAAGGGGGATTTCCTTTCATCAAATGTGACTATCCTAAACTGGGATACCATACCAAAGGTGCTTGCACACATAAGTTTGATCCACAGTTTCCACCCAGCTGGCTGAAAGCTGTGAGTTGCTAAAATCTGTCCTGAAATACAAGTAATCAAATGACATTAATATAGTCCTAGAGAGACACAGGCAATGTGGAGTGCATAGCTGCTTCCATCATTTTTTGAGGTATCATTTGGGGAACAAAATCACAAGTAACTCACCATTGTGATGAATGACTATAAAATAGAGGGGGTGCAAAAAATCCACAGCAGGATTATGACGAGAAGATTAATTCCTACTTAGGTAGAATTTTGTGATAAACATGCATACACTACAGCTAAATTCTCTGAAAAACTCATGCTACGAAAAAACAGAAAGGTAACACCTGCCTTAACTGAGATAAAGACAGATGTGAATTTGAACTCCCCACAGTTAACATTTGAATTGCTAAAGGTAGTGATTATTAGCATACTTCAATTTAACACTAATTTAAATAGAAATAAAATTTTTACTTTGAATACTACAGTCCTGAGTTACAATCAGAATTTGTTTTTCTAATTCCACAGCTAGAACACACCTACTCTTACCAGATAAGTGTGTTCCAGGACCTAAGCTTCTAAGGAAAAATATTTCTAGTCTTTGTGATTGCAAAGCTGACTCTCCAAACATGAACGTCCTACTGCTAAGAAAGTCTCAGCAGCAGAGACTTAGAGAAGAAGATGAACAAAATTGTAGTGCAAGAGTGAGAAGGTTTAGTGACTTCGTTTTTCAATAAAACTATACATGAGGGCTGAAATATCCTTATTTGAGTTAAAATAGCTAAATTAGGGCTCAGTAGTTTGTATGGACTCAATAATTTTTCATTTACACTTATTCACATTGAAAGTAATCTGCCATTTTACTCTCAGCACAAGTAAAGGGTGATCTTCTGTGACTCTGCAGCCAGTCATAGATTTGATTATCCTGAATAATTTTGTGTCCTGTATTTTGTGTGTATACTTGCTATCAAAGCCCAGCTCCAAGACACGTTCAAAGCTTTAACAGTTATAGGTAGAAATACTTAAATGCTAATTCTTCACAAGTGTGCACATGAATCACTGTACTAATATTTATTATGTAAATGCCTCCTTGGAAACACTACTCTAAGCCTCAGTCACTCACATCTTTCCAATGGATGCCTTTCTGTTGCCTTGAAGCACAGCCCACATGTTTGCACGGCTGCCTTTTAAAATGTAATATGGAACAAATTATGCATGCACAGTGTTTTCTTCACACTCCTCAGAGTCTGGCACTGAATTCTGCCATGAGTTACACAATGGTACATTTATGATGACAAGAATCTACTTGCGTGCAGCATCAGGACTTGGCTCTGAGGTATTTCATTATGGACCCTGAGTTATGTTTTGACAGCCTGGTTCTGTGACATGGCAGTCCATTTATGATAACCATAACAACAACAGGCTTGAGTTAGATTTTCATTGTTCAGTACTGCTGGCAGGTTCACAATAATAAAAAAAATGTTAACAATGCAATTTACTATTGCAACAGCACAAGGTCAACATTTTATGTAAACTTTCAACTTCTGTGCTTTCACAGTAGCAGTTAGTTCTCAGATCCACTCAGTACTAAGGACATGCTTGAGGTATGGAGAATTCAAGGTTACATTGGCTGTGTCTAAGACAAGAAATAACTACAGTTGTGACATACTTGCTAGGTTACTGTTTAAATATTCTGATTATTTTGTATCTTCTCTTTAGCTCCTCGCTCAGAAGTGGCCTTTTGGAAATACAGAATTTGGACAGTTTCTTTGCAAATTCCTTCCCTTTATCCAGAAGGCATCAGTGGGAATCACAGTCCTTAACCTGTGTGCCCTTAGTGTGGACAGGTACAGTATGTTTTACTCTTCTGCCACTGTTCTTGCACATGCAGATTTCCTAAATCTGGGAGCACTAAGCATGGTCTTAGCAGGCAGATTACAATACAGCTATAACTTAGATTCTGGTCTTTTATATTCTGGCTAATGCCAAGCACCACATTTGTGGCTCAAATTAAAATATTGTAAGTCCTTGGGCTGATGAACTTTACTTGTTTTTTAAAGGTATTTAAAAGCTCTGGTAAAGGGTTATTTCAACTTCTTTTACCAGACAAAAATTTACTGGGGTTTGACTCAGTATTCAGATTTCTTTCTTTCATATGAACTCATGTTTTTTTTTGTATTTGAACAAGATCATAATCTTTAGCCTTAAAAATTAGTTTTTCAACTCACTGTCAATGGACAATAAACAAGGGTTTATTCTGATAACTTTCAAAACTAACAGAGCTCTACTGAAAAATATGTTGGAAACTTGCTTTGATAGTTTGACATAGGTAGTTTGAAAATTAATGACTCTGCTATTTTTTCTTAATACATAAAATGCAATAGCAGATGAATACTTGACTTCTGTAAAAGTTGGTTTTATGTCTTGAGTTACTTGATTGTGTTCTACTCCAAAATATCAGTACTTCTAAATACAGAAAATGCTGTTAAATAAAACGCAGTATGTGTATTAGTACAGGGATGCAGAGAAGCTTTAAAATTAATCCTGGTTTGGCTTTACAGAAGAAGTTAATGTATCAGGTTTGCAGTGGATAAATCACTTGGTAGTATCCATACCTAAAATACAGTTCCTTACTGCATTAGTACCTCATTAGCCAAAGCCATACATTTAAAAAATTTTCAAAAAGAAAAAAATAAGGTAATACAGGTAACTGTTCTACTTTCATTTTTTGAGTCTGAGAACTACAAAAAGAATTCTATTTCTCAAACAATATCTGCCCACCATTAAATAAAATCCCATGGACCACTCTAAGGAATAAATCATAGATCAAGCACATGAAACAAACAGATAAATTTGGACAACTGCAGTTTCATTAGATGAAGGTCCACTGTTCTATACATTTTTATAAATTGGATCTAACTCAGCTGAAGCTACCTTTTTGTAGATGCATACAAATTTTTACAAGGACTGATTTGCTAATCCTCACAACAACCAAACGCTGTTTCCATTTGAGTACAAAGTCTGGTACGGGATCAGACTCAGACTATTTAATTTCCTCCCTTAGCTTAGACACTTTGCCAAGGACATATTCTTTATCATCTGTTGCTACTTTAGTAAGTGGTTGCAGAGGATGTGTGTTAGGAAACAGATGTATAGAGCCAGATTTTGATATTGTCTAACAAGAACTGAATCTAGCTTCAATCACCATGAAAGCTCAGAGCACCTTCAATAAGTTAGGTTGGACACTGGAAGCTGGGCACATTAACACAAAATTCCACGTTAGCTAATGGATGCTTTCTAGAATGGAAAATGGGTAAATATGAAATAGTGTACTGTCACAGCTGGACTGTTTCTGGTCTATGGGCGAGTTAATTCTTGCTTTAAAAAAGCTTCTGAAAGTCATCTTGTTTATAATTATTTTGGGTCCCTATACACTGCATTCTATGGCACATAAAAGATGAAGACAATCGGTAGAGTGAATCCAGAGCTCCATATTTTTAGCCGTTGTTGACTCTCTATCCCTGTTGAAGACTACAGCCTTAAGTAAGAACAGGATTCTTTTTTTTCCTATCAGGAAAATCCCTGTGCTAACTACATCCTATTGTGAAACACCCCTCATTACCACTGCCCTGGAGTGACTTGCCCTGACAGTGTATTAAGGTTTAACTGTGCATGCCCGAGGGGAACAATGGCCACTCACATGTGGAGAGGGTTTTAAGAGGCTGACAGAAAGCCAGCCATTCATCCTTCGGAGGAAGCTCACTTCGAAGTTGCCTCAGATGCCCCTCAGGCATTTTTAAACTCTAGCTCACGATGGTGATGACAGTGTGACTCTTTTTCTAAACAGTGCCTGAGTGTGACTAAGAGGAAGGATATTTCCCTGCCTGAGTTTTTACTCTTGCTTATGTCTTGGGCATAATGATTTTGATGAAGAAATGGGTTGAAGAAGAAAAGTGAAGATATGGATCTCATTTCACGTGTATGCACTCTCTTCTTGCCTCCTCTGCATAGCACATTACAAAGAACAGTAATCCTAAAGTAGATATTTTTATCTGGACCAACTCACAGTAAGTGTATGAGACAAGTCGAGATTTTGCCACTAAAATAAAACTCTAAGAGCTTTATTGTATTAAGATATTTGCATAAAATGAAGAATACCTATGGTTGCTAATAACGAAGCAGAACAGTTCGGTATCAGCAACAGTAGGGACATTTAGGAACTGTCCTGGCACTCATCTTGATAGTGACTGCTTCACACGTGCTTTATCTTGTCCCTTATGTTTCCTGCATTGCTTTTCACTCTTACAAAGGGCCGATGATACCCCCAGAACAGACACTTGTTATATTAGGGGGCCATTTGAGCACCTAGTTTTCTAATTAACACCTAATTTCTAACCTAAGTTAAAAGGAATAGGGGAACAAAAGCACCCATTGACGTTCTCAGATCCAGACAAGATGTCCTTCTGAAAGAAATGCTTTAAGCATGTTATAACTAGATAGGAGTGCAAAACATTTAATTGTGTGTATGTATACAAGTTGACAGCACATGCATGAGCAGTTGAAAATGAAAAAGGGAGAGAGAAGAGGAGCCACAACATCAAGCAGAGGACAGGAAGTGACCTGGAAAAAAAGTGAACATTTTAGACAAGATTGGAGACAAGAGGGAAATAAACAAAACAAAAGGAAAGTTAGACAAATCTCACTCAGATTTTAGAGTAAGGAATTAAATGCAATGCATTATGCATGTATTTTATGTCAGGTCCCTGGCGGACATCGTATGTTTTCCAAGTATGAGGGAAATAAACCCTGCAGTACTTTCTCACTCTTGATTGTGGGAGGTTTGTGGCTAGACAAAGATCCTCTATATTACATAACCCACAGAACACCCACCTGAAAAATTATTACTACTACAATTATTATTACTACCATGATTTTTCAAATCATTCCTACAGCAGTGAGTAAAGAGACCGAGTAATTGCAGCTTAATACACATTCAGCAAATTCTGATCTAATTACTGAGCTTCTTATGTTTTAGCTGAAAATATTAATAAAATTATTCGGCTAACAATTCCTCATTTGAGAGTTATTTGAATTGTAAACTGAAGAAAAAAAATCAGTAAAATACATAGAGGACCCAAATCCTTACCGCTGTGCATAGTGATCTCCTCATGTGCAAAACAGATGTGACTCAAAAGAACAGGTACAAAAATGCAAGAAAGCAAAAAACTGGATTCACAGTTTGCAACTCATGGTTTGTCACTCTTATATTTACAGAGGTAACACAAAACAAGCTTTACATTTGCTACTTGAAAAATATATACAGTGTACAAGCCTCTGTTTGCTAAGAGCATCAGTCAGTCAAGGATGGGATAGTACCTTGTGCAGCTGACAGAAATGATTGTAAAATTGGCAGTCCGTAGAAAGTAAACTTTGAACTGATTGTTAAATTTCCAAAGTTCACAAATACTTGAGCATTTGTGTGAAAGGTTAAGTTTCAATTAATATTCCATTTGGTGATGAAAGCCAGAATTTGATATTTGGCAAAAAGAAATATGACAGGATGACAAATTATTTAAAATTAAATTTAGATTTTAATGAATATTTGTGAGAAGATATGATACTGGATATTTCTTTCTTAGTTCTCCCAGTATAGTTATATTTGCTTTGATGGTCTCAGAATTCTAATCTCAGAGACCTCCTCCCCATCAGTGAACCATTGCCTCCCTCCTTTTTCACATTCTTGGAAGATAAGGATGCCTTTAGATGATATTTTTATTTTTAATGTGCAATTCCAAGTTGTAGTTTACTTTTCTATGCTCAAAGTATTTCTACACACATTTCTGTAGAAAAGATGCTCTGAGAGCCTGTCTGTAGCACACCTCTGACTGTGCTGTGCATGACACTGCTGTAGATATCAAGGCAAAGCTTTTCAGTCTGTTTTCTGCAGGGGTGATGGCAGGCCCTGACACCTTCCAGTGATGTTGGGTAACAATGCTTGCTGAAGTTTTTGTGAGGGGCTTAAGCCTGGATTTGTATTCAGGCATTGTCATTCCCCTAAGACTGAGGCTACAGGGGATGGAATTCCCAAGTCTTTCATCTAGTTAATAAGCACACTTCCAAACTAAAAGGAGGGTGTGATACAAGAAATCAGAAGAAATTATTTGTGTGTGAATCCAGTGTTACTGTATTGGTTAAAGGAGGACTGAGAAAGCCCTTCAATAACCAAATTTTCCTGATCTCTGTAGCCTAGGTCCTGTAGCCCTCAAAAAATGGTTTTTTCCCATCGGAAGCTCTTCATTCCTTCCATCTTGGTTGGACTCGATGATCTCAAAATGTCTTTTCCAACCTAGTTCATTCTGTGATTCTGTGGTCTCAAAAATTCCAAATCCAGTATTTCCCTTCTTAATCTGATATTTTTTTAAGCAGATGAACAACCTTTCTTGACTTTTTTTATCCTCAACAAAAGAAGACTATTTCATCAGTGGATGCCATAATATATCCATGCAGCACTGTCATTCCAAATGGGAAGGTGCTATTATTTTAAGGAAGCAAAATAAGCAGTTCAGAAGCTGTTACATCATTAATGACAGAGAGCTCTCCAGAATGAATTTCAGATTATTACAAGATCAAAAATAACATTGGTTCTTTCCACTGATTCTGTCTTTGTTAAATTGTTGGAAATGCTAAGCAAGTAGTTTACTGCAGTAATTGTAGGACAGCAGTTAAATCTGCTACTGAAAATTTAGTTTATGGACTGGATTGCACTCTGTATTCTATGCCTATCAGTCTTCTCTGAATAATTTTACAACCTTCCGGCCAGAGCTGACAGAGAGATTGAGGTCTCAAGGCTAATAAATTTCTACAAGCTCATTGAAAATTGAGAGACAACTAGAGGAGAAAAATCCTCTCAGTTCATTGAACAGTGTAAACAGAACAAATGCATTTACACTTCATCAAAAGTATTTTCCCTGTCTTTCATTGCCTGGAAGCTGACAGCTTCACTTTGGATAGCACTGCTGCTACAGCTGAGGTAGCTGAAGGAGATGGATGCTTTGTATCTGGTAGAATGGCTGTGTGCCTGGAAGCTTTTTTCCCTCTGTTATGGCAGTTATTTAGTGAAAGATAAAGTTTGTCCTCACAAACCTTGCCTGCTTTAATTAGAAATCATTAGTGCAGTCCACCCAGCAGAATTCCACACAATCCCACACCCGAGCAGAACACGAGCAGTCGGCTCTCTGCTCTCCACCCCTCGATGTGCCTTGCTTTGTCCTAGGTAAGTTGATAGCTGGCAGAGACCCTGGAATAGGCAGAAAAAACAAGTAATACAAGTCTCAGATGTCAGCTCTAGGAATTTACTTGCTATGTGACACTGAACCGTGATCTTTTAAGAAGGAAACCGCGGGCTGGAAACCAACACCTGTCTCTTTCAGGTACAGAGCAGTTGCATCCTGGAGCCGTGTTCAGGGGATTGGAATCCCGATGATCACTGCTATTGAAATTTTCTCCATTTGGCTTCTGTCCTTCATACTGGCCATCCCAGAAGCAATTGGCTTTGCCGTGGTACCTTTCAAATACAAGGATGCAAGTTATGTTACCTGCATGCTCAAACCTACGAATGATTTCATGTTGGTAAGTAACATCCTGTCTTCTCTTTCTTGGAACCCGCAGTACATGGGTTAGACAATTAAGACACTGGATGGTAATAGAGTTTATTCATGCATTAAACTGCAAAATGTATTCTAATGTGTATTGGTGCAAAGAGGATCCTATGTTTACAGAGACTCGTCTCTGCTTTCAGCCAGAGAGATTAAATGGGGCTTTACTGCATTTTCATTTCTTTGCTACTGAGGATTCTTACTACGGACATTTGCAATTCACACCTGCTTAAAGTACAATCAAGAGATGTATCAGGGTAGCCAGAGCCTTGAAAAGTTTCGAGTTTCAAGGTACAACACCTTGGAGCTTGTAAATGTCAAAACACAGGTTTTACCATGATTAGTCATCCTGTTGTATGCAGTAGTCAGCTCTCTTGGCACACAAAGAAAAGGGTGGGGCCATGTTACATGCATTAAAGTCAAATAAAAAATAATCCTTTAGTTTACAAGAAATCATGACTACAAAACTGACAGACCCACACCTCCAGCTAGGTGCTTGTGCAGTGTTAGCTGCCATTAGATACAGCAGCTCAAGAGCAAGAGGAGTGCCTGAGACATACCAGGCTGCCTTGGCACGTTTCCTACCCCTCACCCTCTGTGCTCCTGCAGATTAACAGCTGTCAGTACCCACCCACATCAACTTCTGCAAAGCAGCTCAGGTGAGAAGTCACTACAGAATCAATAGTTTACTGCATAGGGGCATAGTGGTTTTTCACCTGGCCTTATAGTGAGAAAATATCTTAATTTTTTAAATTTCTGAATACAGTGAAAGACCAGGTACCATTCATCCAGTAATGAAAAAGAAAGAGTAATATTCTGATCTGTTGCAGAGAAGGCAGATAGCACTGGGTCTTAAGTCTTGAGAAAAACTCGGTATTTTTTTCTGGACTAGAATTTTTCATAATAGAGTATAAGTTTCTCTTTTTTGAATATCTGGTGCTTCTCCTTTTATTGGATCAGAACATAACTTGGCCGAGAATTGGGAAGGACAAGGTAAAGTTGAGCTAGGAATTTTAGAAAATAAAAAGTGTGGATGATTATTTTTTCAGAGGAACACCCCCAAATGTGGTAGGGTTACACA
The DNA here is from genome assembly GCA_013399945.1 of Ploceus nigricollis. NCBI lineage: Eukaryota > Metazoa > Chordata > Aves > Passeriformes > Ploceidae > Ploceus > Ploceus nigricollis. The sequence continues at coordinate 807,318 of VXBC01003613.1, read as the reverse complement.
GACTATAGGGATGCCCAAAAGAGCATGAGATAATGGAAAGAGAAGACAAAAGGAATTCCCTAATGGAAATAATTAATGCAGGCAGAGATGGAGTGGAATTTCCCAGAGTTAATTATATTTTTGTTTCTTGAAGCCACAGCTTATATGACTGTAGATACTGTAGTTATAAGACTCTCATTTATGAATTACACACTGCAGCAAAATTTCCCTTCTCTAATAGCTGTTTTTCTCTTCAAATGTGCCTGGACAACCTTCACTTCCTTTTTCCCTAAGAAAAAGAATAGTTTTCCCTTTTCTCAAAAACACTATAGTTCAGGTCTTTCATAGGTATGCTAACTTTAATGATTACTGTTCTGTTCTTAATGTTCTAAGTAGAGTAGCTTGGTTTGTTTTCCTAGCAGGAAGTAGTATCTCTTACTTGCTCAGTATAATTCAGAAGTACTGATCTCCCCACAGCAGTTTGATTTTTAAGGAAACAAAAACAGCAGTTATGTCCAAGCTGAGAGTAAATGTTGGATGTGTCAGTCAAAACGGAGAGCTTTGTGTTTCAATGTGTTGCAAGCAAGTACATTCATGAGATTAAAGTGGAAATACCATTTTAACCTTAACTATAGTATTTACTACCACAAACATAACAATAAACTAACAATTACTAAACTTCAGGAAGAATTTATTATTAACTTTTGTTTTTAATAGGAGCTTTATGCATGTTTAAAGCTATCTTTGAAAGATTTAAAATATTCATGCTAGACCATGATTCCCAAGAGGCCAAGCACACTAGGAAACTTGTTTAAAATGCACATTTCCTGTAGAAAACCAGTTCCATGTGGGCTTTCAAGACAAACAAAAGAATGTCTACTTCTCTTCAATCAACCCATTTTTGTGCATTGATGTAAGCTTTGTGAAACTCAGATTCCTCAATTAATCATTTACAGACATTTTAGAGTAGGTTTTATAACTCCATGAGGTCAACTCCTCATCCAGAAGTGATGTATTGGTCAGGGCTGTGACACAGACCTTTCGTGTATTTTCTTGACCAACAGGCAATGCCCATGGAGGCTGGAACACTGGTAGGACACAAAGTTTTCCATGTAAACATGGAATGGATTCACGTAGTACACATTTTGTTGTGCTCCACAGCCAACGTGATTCCAGGCTGACTTGGAGGAATTTGCCATGGAAAAGATAATTGTCTCCATGTATTTGTAATCCTTTGCTCTGCAGAAGGAGCAGTAATTACATTTGCCCTCAGTACAAACTCCTCAAATGCGAGGCATATTGTTTTCCGGTTTTCTGCTGGCAAAAGCTTTGCTCCCAGAGGGGGAAATTCTGCCCCCAAGGAAAGTGCAGCTATGCAGAAGACTGCAGCGCCTTCTCAGGGAGGAGGCTAATGAGGAGGAGGAAACAAGTTAATCAACACAACCCAGTGTCCCGGAGTGAGGTCAGATTGTGGCGTAGAAACCAGCAGCATAATCTAAACTAGCAAGTTCTGTATGCAGCTGTGTTGGGGCAGAGGGAAAAAAATCAGAAGCATTCCCTTTTTCTTAGTAAATCAACTTCCTAATGTAACTGAAGAATATTTTTTAAGTAACATTATTAAACACCAGTATATTAATTGTATCAACTTTTTTTCATCTTTCATAGTTTAATGCTATTTGGTTTTAAATGTAAACACGATGTCAAAAGTTTGAGTTTTTCAAACAGGATTCATAAAACCCTCAGGCATAAGAATTTTGACATTTGGTGTGGGAACTGTGATGTTACAAGAGCACATCCTCTAGGAACAAACAAGCTGAGGGAAAGAGTGACACATCCCTTTTATACTAATAACCTAGACACAGGAAGTCTTTGAAATGCTATATTTCAGTGCATACTTTTGGCTGAGCATAAAAGTTAAAAACCAAGATACATTATTTTCTGAAGTCTGAAAACACGATCCTCTACAGAAAAGAGCTATTTTAAATGTTTTCTCAAATGTAGTATTCCCCACAATACATAAATGTATTAACTGACAGCATTGCTTACCTCACAGCTAATACTTAAAATTACACAGAGTAAAGTATTCTACCAATACCTCACTGTCCTGTCACAAAAGGTAAGTGGTGGAAATGGCAGTCAAGGGGTTAAAAGTAACTGTACCACTGGAAGCCATCCCTAAGCTTTGCACATATCAGACAAACACTTATGAAGTGGCTCCTATCTGCCCAGTACATAAGCAAACCAACTGCCAACCTTTTCACTGATAACAAAAGGTGATTAAACTTACAAGACATTTTGAATTTTCCTTTTTTGGCATTAGGACACCAGCTGTAGAGGTAAATGGCATTTCCTGAGACAGGCTTTTAGTAAGATTCGTTATCTCAGACTGACACTGTCTACATTTTGGCAGGTCTTTTTCATGCAGCTGTATTCCAGTTTTCATGAATGAATATAAATGTTCAGAAAGTACAACCAAAAAAAATTAATTCCAACCCGAGACAGATTGCAACAAAGGTATAGGCAGGCTATCTGTAAATGTTTACACTGCCACAATTCCTATTTTGATGTTGGTCAAAAAGAGATCAACAATAAGCAGACAGATACCAGTGAACCGTCATGCTGTTCGAAAGGCCTTTCTGTGGTATTTTGCGTTCAATCATAAGAAAATATCTGCTCTCTTCTTTTCCTTATCTACAGTTTTACAAAGATGCAAAGGATTGGTGGCTGTTTGGTTTCTATTTCTGCATGCCTCTGGCATGTACTGCCATCTTTTATACACTAATGACTTGTGAAATGTTAAACAGAAGAAACAGCAACTTGAGAATTGCTCTCAGTGAACACCTGAAGCAGGTAAATATATTAGAAACACCAATGCTTAAAAATATTGTTCTTCTCTCTATGGGTTACATTAGAAATATTTCAAAGTGTACCTGAATACAGTAAGCTACAGAAGTGAGGATGTGGGTTATTTATGATGTTAAGGCATTCATTTAAACCTGGAACAAGAGACTAAATCATTGTATAAGGAGGCATTGAAAACAGTATGCTCAGGAAACTAACCCTTTACTTTCTTTTCTTATTCTGACAGTTGTGCTCTCCTTCTCTTTAACCTCAAATCACTACTGGCTAAATGCTTTGAAATTTAACTACAAAGATTTGCCAAAAATGTTTCTTTTTCTGTATAAAGATATGACTCCATGGATCCTCCCTCCTTTTGGCACTCTTTGATATGTAACTGTAGTTTCATATAAAAAGCAATTGGAGAATAACCTAGTTTAGAAAAGAGTGGATTTTGTTTCTCAGGGTTATTGCACTGTTGCAGTACCACTGCTGTAGCTGCTTTGAAAGGAGCAACGGGAGAACAGAGCAAACAAATGATCACAGAACAAAGTCACTCACGGAACCGTCAGGTCTCTTTGCTGGTTTGGCAGCGCTGGCTGATGCTTAACACTTAACTGAACTTTAAAAGAGTCTGGAGCTTTTCCCCTGCATTAATATCAGCCCTTCAAATTCCACTCTTTTAACTTCCATGTTCACAGATGTGAATCCCTAAAGCAGTCCTCTCTGCATCAGAGTAGTTCTCACAGAGGTTCCTCCTCTGCTGGTTCATTCCAGATCAGAGCTGACTGGAAAATCCTCCCCTTGTGCAGATTCTCCACTTTTTTCCCTCATCAGGCCCTGGGACTGCAACACAGTGTGTCCTAGGGCCACACACAGGCTACTCCACCCAGCAGAACTAGAATGGTATGTACTAGGAGGTGGGGGAATCCACCGTCCTAAAATGCAGTGCCCATTAAGCTTCTCAGACTGGCTGCTGCAGGATGACTTTATGCCACAATTTAAAAATGTTTATCTTTTTAACCCTCACCTTTTTCCTTCCTCCCTCCCTTCCTCCCTTCCTTCCTTCCTTCCTTCCTTCTTTCCTTCCTTCCTTCCTTCCTTCCTTCCTTCCTTCCTTCCTTCCCTCTCTATATACTTGTCCACATTAATGTCTAATCACAAGTATTTTAATATTTTGATAAAAGCTGGTATTATAAAAAAGAGGAAACTATAATAGTCATATTCAAAGCCTAACAAGACTGTAATCAATATTTGACTTCAAGTTCTTTCATGACAGAGCCTAGCAGCGCTTTCACTGTTATATTCCAGCGGAATCCTTACCCCTTCATATGCTCCTCTTTATCAAACCCATGCCTACCAAACACTGCTGGTATGCGTCATCAAAAATCCACTAAAACATCTGTAACTCTCTAGAGCCACATTAAAAAAAACATTAAATTGTAATTATTTCCTAAGTATTACAAGATTAAGCTGTAATAACAACATTTCTGAAATGCTTGTCCAGGAACTATTTACCTGAGAACATCAAGATCACATAGCAAATGTGTAATGATCACATAGCAAAATCAAGATACTGGGCAGTATCCCTTTACAGAACACTATATCAGAGAGAATCCTACAATATTCTAGCAGTGCCAATACCTTTGTGCCCAGCTGCTCCAGCCTCAGTGATGAGCAGGTTCTGTTGAGGATGGCCAGGATCAAGAACATGACAAACCCCATAAAAAAAGAGTAGTACATCAGGTAGTCTGAAAGATTCACTTTGGGAATCCTTTTATAATTTATCTATGTTACTGACTTTGGTGCCAACATTACTAACTACAATCACCTGCTAGTATGAACTGGGCACTCAGCATACTTTCTTATCTCCTTTATCTAGCGTCGAGAGGTTGCCAAGACAGTTTTCTGTTTAGTCGTGATTTTTGCTCTTTGCTGGTTCCCTCTCCATCTGAGCCGGATTTTGAAGAAAATGGTATACAATGAAAAAGACCCCAGCAGATGTGAACTGCTCAGGTACTTCATTTTCTATGCCAATAGTTTGTACTGAAAAAATATAATGCTGTATGCTTAGAACTTCTATGAGGAATGTCACTGTGCAATGCAACTGTGCTGTTCATTAATTTTAAGCTGCACCCATTTTCAGTGGTTTCAGTTTTAATGGGGTAGCATAATCTCAACAAATGTTGTCTGTCATTATCTCAATCACTTTGCTCTGGATTTTTTGAACATCTGTGAGACAGGTTATTATAGACATGGCATGGTAGAAGATTAGATTGAGGGAGTTAAGTAAGAGAGAATGAATTTGTGTGACAGAAGAGGCTGTAACCACAAGGAAAATGGATGCTTCTGTAGCATATGAACTGTTTAAATGTTTGTCTTCCTCTTGCCTAGTTTCTTGCTGCCCTTGGATTACATCAGCATCAATCTGGCAACCATGAACTCTTGTATAAACCCCATAGCTCTGTATTTTGTGAGCAAGAAGTTTAAAAACTGTTTCCAGGTAAGCTTCTCTTGATAAGATTTTATGTCCAGTTAATTAACTGTATTGAACCACTTGGCTGTTATCTATTTTTAAGAAGCATGCAAAGGAATGAAAGAATATAAATTGTCTGGTTTAGCAGCTAGAAGTTCAGTTCACATAGCACATGTACCAAGATGAAAGTGAAACTACCCACTTCATCTGAAATACTAAACGAATAAATAAGTTTGACATAGTCCTCATATGTGTAAACTGAGATAGACATGCTCTTATAAATACTATTTATGTGCACGTGACATGCACATGAAATAAAATTTGGCTGAAAACAATTTTTCACTCTCGATGACACCAAGCTGTCCGTATTAAACAGTCTCATAAATGACTAAAATTTTCAGGCTTGAATACCAAATCAGGCACCTGAGTTAACTTTGGCAATCAAATATGCATTATGTCTTCTACCTGCATTTTCCAGTTCCTACACATGCAAACATATTTTAAGGATAAAATAATTTCCTTGTGACAATGTGCCTCTGCAAGTTCCCTGTCCACCTATTAAAGGCCACAGGAAGCAAAAAAAAAAGAGAGGAAAGAAAGTAATGAAATGGAAGACTAAAATAGCTTTATCTGCAATGAAAAATAAAGGATGACAGGACTGTACCACTAAACTTTAAGTCTGAGAATAGGCAGAATCCAAACTACTGAGAAAAAATGTGAAGAATTATTAGACTTAGGGAATATCTGTTTGTCTGTAGCCTGCTCAGATTTACAAACTATTTTAAGGGAGCATTTTCACATGATAAGTAAGAAATCAGCTTCTATTCCTAACTGTGCAAGATGTTACATCTCAGTATGTTCACTGAACCTTTTCCAAAATAATTTTGTCTTTTTCTAAGATGTGAGAAGAGACTTAAGTCACAGACTGGGGAATTTTTCTTATTTTCTTTTCCATGCTAAGCAGCATGCTGATCCCTAAGTTTGTCAAGTACAATGATAAAGAGAGGGAAAGAACAATCAACCCAGCACCTAACAATATGTATTGAATTCTGTCAGTTCTCAATTTATTTACCTTAGTCAAAAAAATTTCCCTTTTCATACTGTGAAAGTTTTTTGTAAATAAGAGGCACAGTCTGGGCCTAATTTTCTGCACTTGTGATGTTCAATCACAAGAATCATTTATGTCCCAGGATAAAAATCTCCCTGAATACAGCTAGCACTCCCTTCAGCTAGAATATGTTATCTGTCATTTCTGAATGAAAAATATGGCAAGCAATCTGCATAGAACTGAGAGATTTGTCTTAACATTTATTTATTTATTTATTTATTATTAATTTTCAGTCATGTCTTTGCTGTTGCTGCTCCCAGTCTAAGAGTTTAGTGACTTCAGTGCCCATGAATGGAACAAGCATTCAATGGAAAAACCAAGAACTAAACAATCACAATACAGACCGAAGCAGCCATAAAGACAGCATAAACTGAAAATTAAGGACTCACACCATTTCAGAATGAAACAGGAAAATAAAAGTCACTACAAAGCTATTACAACAGGAAGCCCAGTGACTGTTCCGTAACGAATTCAGACGTGCACCATTGTACCTAATTCTAGAGGTGACTGAGTAGATGGAGTGAGTGTAACTGTGATGTCCTGTGAACTGAGATCCACTGGATGGTAATTCTGCCTCTGAAAAGGATATTGATGTGATTATGACACAAAACAACCGGCTGGAACTATGCAGGTGGTTTTGCTGTTCTGAAGCAGGCAGGAACTGTCCAGTGTCTGTGGCTGGTACAATGCAATATTTTTACCTGTCACCTAGAATTAATCACTCTGGAACTTTTGAGAAGATATCAAAATGGAATCTATCTGTGACTATATTTTCTCTCTGCCCATTTTTCTTTTAAGTTCTATTTCTGTGGTGGATAAAGTCCACGCACCAGTTTGTTTTGCATGTTGTTGTTGTTGCTGTTTTTCAGGTTTATGTTAGAAAATGTTTTGGTCCACACCAGCATTTTACCTATGTTACAATGGATCAGGACATTAGCTGGGCAGTTCGCATTTGTAGCACTTCGGTATTCAAATATAGGAAGAGACCATTTAAACAGCATCAACATTTGGCACTTAAGCACAGATTAATACCAACAAAAGAGGTATTAATAATACAGTACTCTACTGTGTTATTTATTCTAATGCTCTGTACAAAATAAACATAATCTGTATCAGCGAAAAGAATGGAAGATGCTCACAGATGGGCACCTTACAATGTGTTTTTATTAACCTGACATGTTAATTCTTAAACTATATGAACCTTTTAATCTATTTAGACTATAGCTGCATGAAATCTAAGTTGAAATGAGGGTCAGTGGAACATAGTGAAACATTATTAAAGCTGTCCACAGTGTTCTGAGAATATGGTTATTATCAGAGCAGCTATGCACTCTGTTTTCACATTGTGAACATGAGGTTATAGTCAGAGTGAATGTAGAAATGTGCAAGTCCCTAAGAGTTGGATGCGCAGAAGGATATTTTGTGCCTTATTTCTTACAGAGTTCTCTGTCTTACACAACACTCAAAGATTTTAATGGGGTTTAACAGGTTATCAGCATTGTTAACCATACAAATGCTATTAACAATATATAGAAAGTATTGCTTGCATATATGTAAACTGATGGTTTCCTTATTATTTCCATCCTTTAAGGCTACATGGCAAGAGATTCCCGGTTTGCCTATAAAATTTTTTAATAGGTAGCCTTTCATTAAATGGTGGAACTCAATAGTGTGGTATCATATATAATATGTCTCATGCACAAATCTGTTAGGCAATTTATAGCATCTTTTGTGCTAGGCTAAGAAGCAGTAATCAAAATTACACAAATTTTTAAATATCCATTTCCTTTCCAGTGAAAAATGTAATCCTGCGTATTTTTATTTAAGAGGTCAAAATGCTAGTGCCTACAGTGACTTCTGCTGCACAAGTTTCCCCAAAGTTTACATTCACATAAATCTTCTGAAGTATATTTAAAAAAAGGTTCTTTAAATTTGTTTGTGTATTTTTGTGTGCTTTTGTCTCTGTGACATATATGCCTGTATAAATACATATAAATCTATGTTCATATGTTATAAATCTAAATACAGTCTTCTGAGAGTGCTCTGTGGTAGAGCCTAAGAGCATGGTATGGAATGAGACTTGGTTGAATTTTACTTAAAACATTTCATCCCCAAACTGTATCAGAAATCATAGTAAATGTGTGACAATGCTCTCCTTTGAAAAGATTGAGTTACTGAGTTTCTTTACATCCTGAAATCTTCCCTGCTGCTTTGACTGAACGTGTTGAGGAGATGATAAAGGTAAACAGAAAAAAGACATGAGGAACGGATTGAAGTTGTAAATTGCTCCTCCTTTATTTCAAGGCAGGAGAAAGCTTTGTGTGCATTCCCCTTTTCTGCTATTTATGTGATGGCTAGATGAACAAAAAAATTTCATACACCTGCAAACCAGTAATGTGATTGGTCAGAGACAATGTCTCTACCTGCCTACAAAAGACAGTGAGCGATAGAGACAATCTAGGTCAGTTTAGTGTTCTTAATTTCTACCAAAAAAGCCCATCTACCTGCAAAAGTTTCAGTTTGTGAAATGGGTCACTTTTATGCTTTACGAGCACTGATGCAAACCATGAATCATGAAAATTTAAAATTTGTCCTTCCAGGACTGACATTTCCAACATCTATTGCCTTCAACCCAAGAGCTGGCTCTGTTATGTGGCACAGATACATGGCACACAAAGCATCCTTTAAACCAGCTCAGCCTAGATGGAAAAACTATCTTCCTACTCCTCATAATGCTGAGTGACCTTAGCACCAGCATTAAAAAATACAAAACTTTTTAACTAATGAAGAGGATAAATTAATCTAAGAGAAGTGAGAGGTACTTTCTAGAATCCTTTAGAATTATTTTAGTGAGGTTACTTAGGGATCAGAGCCTGCAAAAACTAACTGGTGACCCTCATTCCATATCTCCAGCCTGTGGAAGGACAGAGAGAGTTCAAATAACAGTGACAAGTGAGGTCCTGGGAGGTCTCATACTCTTTTTTTGTCATGTTTGCTTTTTTGTATTTTTACTGGTGGCTGCTGCTCCCATTCACAAACCAGCTGTAAGAACAAAGAGTGTTGTGATGTGGCAGCTGCAATGATGGGGGGGAAATGCTTCTGAAAAACTTCCCAAGGTACTCTTTTAATTCTCTTCTCTTCTTCACACTGAGAATGGTAAATATTCCTCCTGGTACAGTATCTACCCTCAATTATGAAAAAGCTGACTTTCAAAAGAACCAACAAAAGTATTCCACAATTCTGGTGTCACACAGAAGCTGCTTTCTCTTTTACATCTGTATGACTTTCCACAAGTACCCTTCCATTCTCTCCTTATTTTATAGATATTTTTAATCCTGCTGTTTGCATCAATCTCAACTGAACTAGCCTAGCTTTTCTCTGCAGATAACAGGGTCTATTCCACAAGCTTCAGATTAACTTCATAAACTTTTTGTCTGTTCATCATAGTCAAAATCCACTTAACTGTGACATTCATCTTTTTTTTGTGGACTTCAGAATTCCCAACTTTTGTCAGACCATTCAGTGTAAAATTTCATTGGCAGTCTCACTTCTTAACTTAGTTTTAGAATACAGCTGTTCTCTTTGTTTTCAATATGCATTTTTTCAAACTACCTCACTAAACATTTCTTCTTTTGTATATTTTATACTTATTTGCTTCAAGGAGAGAGCATACATGGGTTTTCACTTATGTCTATGTCTATATTTATTTATTTACATATGAAACTCTGTGCTTCAGATCTGGCCTAGCCAGCTCCTGTGCATTAAAAAAAGTACTTATACAGTTCATCATAAATCTCACCTGACAAAACCATTAGCTTGGTTCTGAGAAAAGGAACTTATGCTACCCTCATATCTGAATATATTTATTTTTGATTTTAATACAGTCAGTTTCAGATGTTTACCTGTCTGTCCCTCCATCCTTCCAAACCAACTATCAACCCCCTGTCCAATTTCAATAAATTTTACAGAACAGAGTTATCATCATTATGAAGCTACAGAGAATTTCACCAGAACTGCAGGATGGAAGGAAGAACAAGATTCTACTCGTGCTCTATGCAGAAAATTTCTGAAATATAGTTTATGCATAATAATAAATTCACTTGATAGAAAGATGTTATAAACATTACAGATGCAGAAAAAGCCTTGATCAGAGCATGCAACTTGTAAGACATCTGAGAATCAAACCACAACCCACAAATTCTTGGAAGCCAGTATTTGTAAGTTCCCTTGCTTGTGGAATTACTTGCTGCTTCTTTTTATTTTTCTGCCTCTCTTTCATCATTTACATATTTACTGCAATCTTATTACTATATAATTTGATTCTGTGAAACCTTATGGGTTTCAGTGTGTGAGAAATGGTACAAATTCAAATTCTGCTGCATTTGTATGAACAGATGCCTGCTCAAATGTCCCTGAGGCAAAGCACGCATTTTCATTAGAAGAAACACCAGGACAGCATGCTAACATTGCCTTGCAAAGTTTCTTCCACACAATCAGTGCTGCAAAGTATCAGCAAAGTATCCCTAATTTACACTCCTCACTCTTTTGAAGACTAAATAAAGGCAATTCTCCAAAATCAGAGTAAAAGAAGACACATAGAAAGTTTACAGAGCAGAAACAGCTCTCAAATTGCATAGGGAAAAAAAAAAAGACACCAAACCCAGGCATGTTTAAAATGTGGCTCTAAGAGAAATACAGCTTATCATTAGTCCAAGTGTGGGAAAGGAAGATATTAACTAAATAAAAAAAATGTAGGTCATCTCTAGTTTCTCTAAAAGAAGATGAAATTAAGTGACCTCTACTATCTATCTAGAATCACTTTTCCCCTGTCCAAACACCACTGCTTCTGAACTGAGCTGTCACTTGAGTCACAGCCTTGCAGTCCTGTTAGTTACAGTAGCTTATTATTACAATAATAAAGCTCAACAGAGTAAGTGTTACAACTGGTAAGGAAAAAAAAAAACCAATCTGAACTTCAGCAGCACTCTGCCCACATTTCTGAGAGTAACTGAGTGTCTGCCAGCTGCTCTGAAATCAATGATTTGGTGCATCTCAGAATAAGGCCTTTACTTCAATCTCACTGTCTTAGTCCTTGGGAGCAAAAAGATTGAGAAGTTACCGAATCAAGCATCCAGAACAATTAATGAGAAGCACTTCCAAGCTCTACAAGAGAACATACCTCCTGCTACATATTTTAAACAGAGGGAAAGATTAGAAATCCAGCATTACACCACTGTGCCATCCTGTAGCACTTCATATTTATTAAAACATCTGTGTCAAAAAGGTTTTTTTTTTGTCTTTTCCCCTCTAAAATTGTTGTACAGTGGTCTCTTTGGTATTGCCTCTGAATAAAGTATACATTTGGATTAGCTTTCTTTCCAATATCTACACAGTGTTAATAAAGCATTCATCTCCAGATACACAGTATATTCCAATACGGAAGTACAATTAAACCAAACTACCAGAAAAGTCACAAATTTTTACAGTCAAGTCTTAAGCAGAAAATTAAGAGAGTACTCTTGGGACAAATGACTACAGTTCAGTACTGCTAGTGGAAAATACACTGATTTTTTAATAGATAAAGAAGAAACCATACCACTTTTGCTAATTCAAGAAAGAACAGGTGTTTACAAGAATAATGAGAAAGTCCACATTTCATGAGCTGCAATAAAATACTGTAAGGGCAATAAGCCTTCATACTCCATTATATAAAATACATGTAAATTCTGGGGATTAGGAAGACATAACTCTCCAATGCAAGATTCTTTAATTTCCCTGCAATGTTTCTCCAAAGTATTAGTTTCAAGACACATCTCATACTCAGAGATAATTGTGAAGAAAGGGAGGTGCTTACTGAGTTTGCCTTCTTGAACTGCAAAAAATCTTTGACTAACATTTTTCGTAATATCCAGCATGTTCTGGCTTTCCTGTACCACAAATGAACTGCAACAACGGCAATACCAGGGACTACTCCAAAATCAAGGAATCCAGTGTTGAATTAGTTCCTTTTTATGATCATTTGTATATATTTGCACATATATGTATATACATATCATTTGAGAATTTGTTGGCAGAACCTTAAACAGTGGTTGTTCTGGAATAATCTATGTCAATGTTCGTATTGCTGTGTCCTCCTCCCTGTTCAGGCAAATATTGGGAAAGTACCATTGGATGGAATATCCTCACACTATGTATCCCTGACATGCCTGCTGCAATTATGCAGATCACTTTTACTGAACCAATTGTGGCCTACACTGAAATCAATAAGGACATATTATAGCATGAGCACATATGTCTCAAAAATGTAGTGATCCTATGTCAGAGGAACCATGGATCAATATTTATTACTGCAGGGGATGTAGCATGCTGTATTCCTGAAGAATTCCATATGTACAAAAATATCTCTGTGGGAGCTTACCCTGCTGAGTCAAACTGAAAACCCTTACAATTCTCCCGATATGCAGGCCTTTGGGATCTGCCTCTTTTCAGAAAATATCATGTCCTGATTACATATTTAGCCGTTCTAGGGATGTATTTTCTAAGCTTTGGGAAAACAGAGTTTGCTCTAACTAAACACTGTATGAGAACTCTCATGTACAGCCATTTCCACTTTGCAGTTTTTTTGCCACGGGGATGAGATTTCATAAACATTGCTCTGTATGCAAAAAAACCACTCAAGTAAAATAATATGGAAAATTTATTACATTAAAAATAATTAGATGTCAGAAGAAAAGGAGTGCTCTCTAACTAAGCCAACCTGACACACTTCTTATAAAGATCCACTTGGTAATAGTAGATTACTTTTTTCCATGTTGAGTCTCAAAACTGAACACAGATAACTAATTTAAAATACTGCTCATGTCTTAGTTCAAGTGAGGCTACTTTGACTCGCCATGCTACCCACAGAACTGGTTAACGGTTCCAGACGTGTTAGCAACAATTTGTTACAGTGGGTGCCAAGATGGAAAATGGAAAGGAGTGACCAACCCAAATAAACAAACAATACAATTCAAGAACAATTTTGAGCTCACCAGGGAGTTGAAAATCTATTCCAAATGCTGCTTTAACTGCCTGTTGTATAAATACTTTAATAATTTTTTTTCAAAACTATGCTCTGCAAGCCCATGGCCACATAGACTGCATAACAATTTTATGGAACATTAAAAATGCAACTTTATAATGTTTAGTCCTACAAGTTTGATGATGAGCAGCAACCTGCAAGAAATTTTCAGTGTTAACTAATTTTCCTTATCCAAACTCTATAGTTGGGAGACTACAGAACCCTGAGACCTCTGCAAATTCAAAGTAAAGAGAAACCTTTTCTAAATAATGTAATGCACAAGTTACAGAAATTAGAAGTTGAAAATTCCAATTTCTATGATTTGGTGCCTACAGTTTGCCCTTGAAATCTTTTTTGTTATCTTGTCCTTCTCTCTGAGATCCTTTCTTATTGTTGACTTATCGTTGCCAATATGCGGGATGAATTAACTTGTGCTCAACTCTTGACTGCTTCCACTTCTTCAGATTTTAGTGTTACTCATGCCTAAAACTGGCCTAACGTATTACTGCCCTATAACAAAAGTCCCTATGTGAACATACTTTGAATTGCTCCGGTAGTTTCTGATGATGAAGTGATCAAAATGTGACAGTTTTAGTGCAAGTGATTATTGGAAACAGCAAGAAATTAACAAGGGGAAACTAATTAAAGATTGCATTGAAATGAGTTTTCCATCTTTAGGAATAGCTTTCTATCAATTTCCCATGACTGTTCTCTCAAAGATTCTTCAGAATCATAATCAATCAAGGAAGAAAAAGGTTTTATGCAGCCTTTACACTAAACTAAGAGTAATAAACAGCATTTTAAACTTTTAGATGCACATAGTATAGAAGATTTTGATGCCTAATTTGCAATAGATTTGTTTCAGAGCTGTTGAACTACAGATAGAAAGAGATACAGCCAAAGTAATTTTAATCTAGATTCGGTATTTTTAATCCCACTGTGCAGACAAAAAGTTTGGCCTAGAGAGCCCAAACTTTGCTCAGCAGCACAGCAAACATTATGGCATGCAACTGCAATTCATGGTTACAGGTACCCAAATGAATTAATTCAGAAATAGATCAAGTGGAGCTTTGTTAGTCATGATTCATGTTATGAATTTTAAGAAAGGAACAAAGGTCCAGAACACAAAGCCTCTTCTGGACTCCAATTAAAAAACATATCCTTTAAGAGGAATCTAACACAAACAAGCTTCTTGTCCCAAAACTGCATTCTTACAAGAAGAGGAAAGAAAACCCAAACCTAAACCATTAGTTTTTATCTGTGGAGTGGCAGGAGTGCTGCATTAGAAATTACACTAATATAAACACTACTTTAAAAAGCCCTTTCAAGTCAAATTTGAAGTGTACTAATAGAGAAATGTGTGACATTTAACAGTATAGGAGTTTACAGGTCTTTCTTTATTGTTCATGATCCAGAATAGCTGGAGAATTTATGTTTTAGGACAATCACTCTGACACCTTTCAGAAGTATTACTTCAAAAAAATCCCAAAGGGATTTAGAAGATAAAGGATTTGCTATAAACAAGTAAGTAAATAAATTTAATTTTATAATAACATAATGGAACAGATTAAAGCTTAAAAAAGATAAATATAGACAGAAGATAAATGGCATCAATTTGTAGAAAATTATAAGAATGCATCTAAAGAAGATAATCAGAAGCTACTCTCTAATGGGAAGATGGAATTATGGAAACAGACCTCCAGGTGACTGTGATCACCAAGTAAGTTATGTGTTTGCAATTGAAACATGGTATCAAGAAAGAGAAGCGGGTTGGGATTAATACATGGAGATATTAAGTGTCACAAGGTAAGGATTTAATTTGTGACTGTAGTGTGATTATATGTGAAATAATTGCATTCAGACTGCACAACTGTGATTTAAAACATTCTCTTTTGGTAGCATACAGTTTAGGGAGTGAACAAGCCCATTTCTTGAGACGCCCTTCAACAGTAAAAGTAATTGTTTAAGAAATCATACAGGAAAAAAATCATGCTATAAAAACAGATTAGTTTAAAACTCTCCATGTAAAATTAACACATTCCTGACCAGCTCTGTTTTGTACATGTATGAGCTGTCTCTGGGCTAATGATGAAAAGGATGTAAAAACCTAAAGCAGATATTCTGAGTCAGACCTTCCTGTCACCCATGAGGATCCAAAGCAGGCCCCTAGAGAAGGGTGTAACGACAGTATAAGGACACAACAACACTTCAGTGGTAGAGTGCCCAAACCTTCACCAAACTGAGGTGAGAATCAGTACATTTTGGGTAAATGATGGGTATTCCTCCATGAATTTATCTTTTCAGGCCAAGTAATTATGTTCTCTTCACTCTAGTAAAGCTCACACTGAAATGGAATTAACTGCTGCTTTACATGCTAAACTGTATTCTTGGAGGTCAGTGGAAGCTTTGCCTGAGTAAGCAGGGTAAGGACCAGAAAATTAAAAGGTGAGTCAATAACTTCTTTCAGATATTGTCAGAGTGTCTTTCAGAACTGGGTTAACCATTTGACTCATTTTTTTTCCTGAATTATGTGAAAGCAACTTCCAGCCAAATCCACAGGAGTGCTCACATGCACCTGGGAATGCTGGCTCAGAAAACAGGACCAAGCTCGTCATAATGATCCCCTGCTGCATAAATGATCGATGTGTATTGATGTATAAACACTCTATAAATTAACTGAAACAATCAGGTTCAGTGTTTCTGCCCACAACTGGAGTAGCAGCTGTAGCACTGACTAGGAGTTTGAGGTGACTAATGGGAATCTTTTTGCTGTAGTTCTTTCTTTGTCACCTCCTGTAAATTTCTTCTTCTGCATCTAAACACTTTGTAGTTGGAAGTATTTTCATGTGGTTGTAGGTAAATATAAGTACGGTTTCATGTCTGGCAAAATCAAAGTATCCTTGCAATAGAATATGCACGTCTAATTTATAAATCAGGGCTAGGAATCATATTGGTGGTCAGAAAAAAGCAAAATGCTAAACCAGTGTAAGACACAGAACTGCATTTCTTGTATTTGTAAGAAATCCAAGGAAAAGTATTGCCGGGTTCATTCAGAGGGTAGCTTCTATACTGTACACATTTTGGAATCCTGTAGTGAAATCTCTCTTTGGGAATTGCACTACTCTTCTGTCCAGCACTCAAAGTTTATTAAAGTTTTGTGGGAAAAAAGCTGTTTGGCAGCATCCCAGTCCATAAGGGTCTGAGAATGATGTGCCAGAAAGACTCGAGAGGCCTAAAAAGCCACTTTGAAATATGGAAAAGCTCCTTTTTTTTTTTTTTATCCAGGGGCCCAGTTCAGGGGTTTCAGACTGTTTCATGGATTTTTCTAGGCTGCAACACAGAAAAAAAAGCCTCTAAAATTATCATGTTTAAACAAAAATGCTGGTTTAGAATGAAAATATTTGGGTTTACAGTTTTTACTTATTATTGAAAAACTGGGTTTTTTTTCCACTAATAGTTATCTATCTATCTGTAGATGTTTAGAAATGTATTTAGTGTGAAGACTTTCTTTCAGTCACATCACTGTTTACAGGTTGGCAGGGATTAAAGTCCATTTGTATCTCCAACTCTTTGAGTTTTTTTATACCAATGTTTCTCAAAAAGTAAAAACTCTGTCTTCACAATTTTGTGCCACACTGACTGCCTAATCATAGACACAAGCTGTTACAAATGTTTGCTAAACATATCCTTGCAAGGATAAAGCACAAGCATGCATGTATTCTGGAAAGAAAAGACTATTTATTTTTCTTTTCCTCCTTTCAGCTCTCTTTTCAGTCACTAGACAGACAACATCTCAGAGCATTTGAGTTTAAATTACTACAAAACTGCTTTTTAATTACGTTGTTTTAAAGTATTGAGGCAGGCATTGACTTGGTGGGAATAGCAGTTTTGAGAAAGCGGAGCAGAAAGGCAGGAGTTTTAGGTAATGGGTACTATACAGGAAACTCATCCAAAAATCTTTCTTCCATTAATACTTGGAGCCCTATTCTAATTTAATGAACACCACTAGGAGTTTTCCCTTTGACTTCTGGAGAAAGAGGTCAGGCTCAGACTATGTTTCTTGCCTGTTCATTTTTAAGGACTGACGACAAGCCTGGAGAGAAACAGAGAAACAAGGCAAGAGAGAAAGGGAGGGTGAGTCTGGTCCTTCTATATTTGACAGATCCCTATGGCTGAACCTGGGACAGATCTGGAAGAAGACAAAGCACTGCACAGCCAAGTACCACACCATCTGATTTTCATCTGCATAACTGAATCCAGAGGTTAGGGTATTTATAAGAGCATGGGGGACATTTTTTTCATTTGGTGCACCCACAAAGTCATCATGTGGTACAGAGAGCAGACTAATATAAGCAGGCACTCACTGAAGAGCACTAGGTTCTAGTCCCAGCTCCTACAACTATTTTTGTACTTCTCCAGAACTGAATATTTCTCTATTTTCTGTAAACTTTCACAATAATTCCTCTTTTTCACCAATAGTGTCATAACTGCAAGACTGAAACACTGACAGTGACTAGTGAGTATTTTCTTTGCAAAGTGGAATTGAAGAGGAAAGAATCCTTCATGTGTTCCAAAACATCTTCTGCCTGCTGACTAAAGCATGGTCCAAAGAGGAGGTGGATCCTTTGAGACAGACAAGGGAATTGAACCTGGACCTCATCCACGTTTCTGTCTGTACTAGGCACAGAGCTACAGTCTGAAGGGAAATATTTTTCCACTGTGGGGCCAATATTTTCAGACCTCACCTACTGGATTGAACTCTCCAGGGAGACATGCAGAGGAATGCCTCATTTCTGGAAACCTACTGGGCATTAGCCTGAGTTAATTACAAAGCTGCTCAGTCCTATTAGGCCTTAAGTACTTTTGAGAGCACAAATAAGCACTGCTGGAGTACAAAATGCACCTCATAATAAAAAATGCTGGTGTTTCCACTCAACCTTATGAACTTCTAGGGTTTCATGGCAGATGTGTAAACATTTTTAGGACTGCAATTTTGACCCAGGGCATCTAAATTCCACCTGACTTGAGCATCAGTTGTTTATATCCTTTTCTGGGCCTCATCCCAGATTAGAATCCACAGCTCAGAAATAATCATAGTATCTGCATAATGCTGATTTTCAGAACGATTTATAAATATTAAGTAATTAATCTTCATATTGCCCCTGGGCAAATACTTCCATTTTACATACACAAAAAATTGTGATAAATTGCCATAGGCTACAACAGAGTCAGTGTCAGAATGAGAATGGAGGAATTCCTGACTCTCAGACTAGAACTTAGTTCATGGCTCTCAGAAGGAGAAAAAATCTTGCTCTTCAGAAAGAAGAGTTGTGCTGTTGACAGGTTTTAATTGACCGAGACCTTTTTCTTTTAAAGTGGTTTGTGTTGTAGATTGGGCATCTTTCAGACTATACACAAAACTTTGCAGCACTACTTTTCAGTTCTAGTAGACTGTTAGCAACACTGATGGGTAAAGAACTGAGAAAACATGACCAAAACTTACTTTCAGTAAAACTCAGTTTTTGTCTGGAGTTAGAAAGGAATGACTGGAAAGACTATATTTAATATTATGCTAGCCTGATGCATCAGTTAGACAATCACTCAAAATAAAGAAAAGGCTCATTAGATCACTTAATCACTACCACTGGAAGCACTGTCTGTACTACACTGACATTGAAGTATTTTAGGAATCTTTAACATTTTATGCCCCTGTTTTGTTTAAGATGGAAAATTCAGAAGAAAATTAATAGGAGGATTCTTTCTCCTTTTGTTGCTGAAGGAATTCCAGAATTGTGGATGCCTGCAAAAACTGTTGCTGGCATGAAAGCACTGTCAGCTACCAAGGCCTTCATAATCACATTCTATGTTTGAACAGTTCAAGAAGACCCTTCCCTAAGTTCTCTTGCACATCTCAATCTACTTTCTACATACACAACTTAAGAGTATTTTGGCCACTGTAAAGCTGCAAATCCTGGAAAATTCTTACAGAGGAAACCATTTCTAGGGTAAAGTATCAAAACTGATAAATGTCAGTACTACTGAAATGACAAACCACAAGCCTTAGCAATGATGCATCAAATATTTCCATCATATTAGTTTTCAGAACTCTACATCTTGATAAATGTACATTGTTTTACACCCAGTAACACAACATAGCAGTTTAATTCCACAAATCTTGGCAGTACACTGTTTGATACATGTTTACACTCACAACAAGCAAAAAGACCAAAACTACAAGTAATTCACTATAGAACACATTTCATTTTTTTGTGTGTGTAAAGGTTCTACATTTATTGCCTGTGTGATATATACAGGAGGTCTTAGCACAGGGACCACACCTTTGCACAAAAATTTCTAGCTGAAGAAGTTCTAATGTTAGATATTGAATAAATTTAATATGGTCATGGCTGTGACACTCCTTTGGGAAACTCTCACTTCAAGTAGGCCAGCTAAGGATAGTTGCACGACAGGAAAATTTGCCTGCCTATAATTCAACCACTCCATGCCTTTTCTTACAAAACCCTGTATTTTGTACTTCTCTGAAATCTCCAAATGAGAATACTATGGGGATTATGTATACATCACACTTAAGAATTCTGAAATTTCAGTTTCTTAAATACCAGGGCTTCAATTTTAGGCCGACAGCACATCCTAGTGGGTACTCGCACTATTCCAGGCTTTTAAACTATACTTCAGTCACAGCTGCATAAATACTCTTGTGGCATCTTCAGTGCATGCACTTTTCTTCCTTCCCTATATAGAAAAACAAAGAATGAAGTTAGGATTTTGGAAGTGTGTGCCAATTAATAAAACTGAGATAATTCAGGAACACAGAAGACTTTACTTGGTTCCATATATCTTTTAAGCAAAAACATGCTTCTGAATATGCATATTTTTAACCAATTTTAGGCAATGAACAGTAGTGTAGTTTGTTCTTTTGTTTTAATTTGCCAATAGGAAAAAACAACTACAATTTCATAGGGGCAGCTTTACCTGGCAAATATGAGCTTAGTAATATGTGCATATTACTAAGTACTAGGCTAATCAATAAAATGATATATTTATTAATCAAAAATGCATCTATTACAGCATTTTAATGAATGGCTTTGCCAGTCAAGCATGCAGCACAATCAGAGAGCTGTCTGTTGAAACAAACAAAAATCAAGAGAAAATGGAAAGCAAATGCTGTTTAAGTCTGTCACATTTTATAATAGTCCAATTTAGAGATTTTTAACTGACTTCACATGGGAAGGGTTGTGAAGTAGGGGATATGGACATGGAAAATCTTTGATATTTTCTCCCAGGTATGTTCACAATTCTGCATAGCTGCAAAACCTTTCAGCATGTTTCTCACTCTCTGATATTGTCATATTCATAACATATATTTTCCATAGGAAAAATGAGGTGACATGTGTGTCCTTTAAAGAAGCAGGCCTGTGAATGGAGTGCTGTATCTTTAACAGGCTCTGTAAGCTGAATTTTGGTGAAAGGGGGTTTGGGGGACATCTTATGAGGAGCACTTAAGAACTCCATGATTGTGTAGTCTGGAGAAACAGAGGCCGAAGGGTGACCCCCTTAATCTCTAAAGCTTCCTGAAGAGGGGAAGTAGAAAGGGAGATGCTGATTTATTCTCCCAGGCATCCAGTGATAGGACAGCTGGGAATGGTTCAAAGCTGCATGAGGGCAGGTTTAGACTGGACAATAGGAAGCATTTCTTTACCAAGAGAGGCGTGAAACACTGGAACAGGATTCCTGGTCAGCAGGTTGATGCCCCAGGCCTCAGTTTCAGAGGTGTCTGGACAAGGCCTTTAATAACTTTAACTTTTGGTCAGCACTAAAGCTGTCAAAGAGATGATTGTCGTAGGTCCCTTCCACCTGAAATAATACTATTCTATTCTATTCTGTGTTCTGTTCTGTTCCATTCTATCATTTGCCTGCTGAACATCTGCAATAATCAGTAGGCAGCACGCTTCTGCAACAGAACCTGATACACTGAAGGAAGAAAGGCAGGGACCCTTCTGTACTTGGACTCACATATTTCTTTCCCCTTCTTGAATCAGTTTCAGTTGTTCCAGGGCAATTTTATCATCTGATAAATTTTTGGGTTTTTGTTTATGGTTGAAATGTTTAAAATCATTATATGAGAGAAACAGATTTTGTGCTACTAATATGTGGCTTTTCCAAAGGCTCAAAAATCAGAAGTCAGTTAAAAGGATCCCCATTTTTTAGCTCATGGTCTTCTGCTGCCCTGACTCACGTTCGATGTGTTACTGCCAGTGCTAACGTCTTAATTTGCCTGAGAGGAAAAGCTGCCCAGGAATAGTCCCTGTGCCCCACCTACAGGCGAATCCATTACTTCCTCTAACGCTGTGCAGGTCTCAAAAATTCGCTCCTGAGAAGGGGCGTGAAAGAAGGGAGAGGCTGCAGCACTTTGTCAGCAACCCCAGCTGGGTACATACACTGCGTTTTAAAGCTGTAGTTGCAAGGTGAGAGATAACAGAGGGGTTATTTGTCAGTCCCCAAACACTTCCTAAATGAGCATTGACAGTGGCTGTTAGAGCAAGTACAGCCTAAGCAACAGTACTGCCCACTTCTCTACCAGAAGTAGAGATCATTTTCTGGAATATTTTCCATATCAGAGTTCAGGAATCCTTACTGTAAATAAAACAGTTAACATAAGGCATTCTCAGTAAATAGCTATTAACTTCTCAACAGAAGGACACATAATAGGTAGAGGAGAAAAGGTCCTCTTCAGGCAATACTATTTGCTATAAATAAATATATTTTTATGCTTAATGAAAGAATTTTTAGTTGGAAGGGACCTCTGGTCATGGTCCACATAACAGTTTTCTTTCTTCACAGATGGTGGGGTATGGGAGGGATTTGTCTCTATAATCTTTGTCAGAGCTGAAAAATTTGTTGTAGAGGTGTTGAGCAGCAACTTTTTCCACCATTTTTTGTCACTATATTATATGGCAGCAATCTTATTCCCATGAATGCCATAATCCAAATGGCTGTGGTTTGAAGGGACCTATGGAAGAAGCTAAGAAGTCCCCAGCTAATTAACATGCACAAACCAAGAAAACAAAGAAGCTGCATCTAAAGTTACCACCCAAAGTACTGCTTACAGATGCTTCCAAAACCCAGTCACTCTCTTCCATGATCACCCCCAAAAGAAACAAGGAAGTAATCAGAATGTGGTGGCAGCATTTCCCTAACAAAGATCAATTTCTTTTAACTGGTGACAGCTGATGGAGAAATAATGATGGAAAGGAAAAAAGAAATTAAATTGAGTTTTTAAATCTCATTAAGATTTAATGAAATTAAATAAAAAAGCCCTGGAAAGGTTGGTGGTGTGAGTAAGCACCAGAGAGGAGAGCAGACTGATCAGGTGTTTGCTGTTGGATGTGATATCAAAGAGCTGACAGTAAGACCACCATAATTGAGGGGAAATCTGTGATTTTTCACTGCATGAGAATTTGAATTTAATCCTTACTGTCCATCTCACAGGGAAATTATAATCAGGCAAGAGGGACAGCCTGGTTATAAACATGCATCTGCACTTGCATAACACAAAGCAAGAACAAAAAAACGATGAAACCTATGAAACAAATGGCATACAAATAAAAATAGAATTAATGAACAATAAATACCACATACTTCTCCAACCACAATTATAAAATAGTCTCTTTTCTTTGCCATTTTAATTTAGTAAATTTTTATAGGATTCCATAATCCCAGTTTATTATATTTTGACATTAACTCTCCTTCAAATAAATTTGAAATTCATGAGAGCAGAATGTATATAATGATTGGCATCAATAACAATTCACATCAGTCTTTCCAATAGCAGGGAATGCTGCTAGTACAGCTGTTATCTGCAAGTTCTAGGGAGTAGCTTTGTTACTCTTTCTCTAATACTAGAAGCCCTAATAGTTAGTGAAGGTCCATTTGTTTTTTATCAGTATCTCACGAGTAGCTTCTTGCTGAAAACCAGGAAGAATATGTGTGTTCTGGAAATGGAATTAGCGCCGCACAGTGCTGCTCACTGACAGCACATACAATGCTTAGGAAACTGCCCCCTTCTCTTAGATGTTAACTACAACTTCTCCACAGAAATAACAGATCCTGTTCCTCAGTACTTCTTCATTCATGGGGGTTCTTCCAGCACACTTTAGTGACGCCTCAAAGTGAAATCGGCATTCGCCTCCTTGCAAGAATTCGGAGCTGCAGCTCCTTGGACATCTGGCAGTGTTACCACCTGCGGGCCTTAGTTCCTCACCTGAGGGCCTGTGTTTGCCACTGATTACTACGGGCTTAGTCGGCAAGTCAGCAGCTTTTACACGGCACTTCCAAAACACGGAAACAAACGTTCAACAAACAGTTGAGTTTAACACCTATTTTGCATTATTGGCGCGCCCGCTGGAGTTTTCACGTCTCGGCTATGTCGCAATCCACTCCTGGCACCCTGAGGCGCGGCTCTCCAGGGCACTNCGGGATACGGAGCCGAGGCACGGAGCTGAGGCGGCGGCCCCGCCGGTGATGCGCACTCCGCAGGGGCTGCCGGCCCGCTGAGGTCGGTGCGAGGAGCGCCGGCGGCGGCGCCGCGGCCATGCCGTGCACCTGCGGGAACTGGCGGCGATGGATCCGGCCGCTCGTGGTGCTGCTCTACATCGTGGGGCTGCTGGTGGTGGTGCCGCTCTGCGTGTGGGAGCTGCAGAAGCTGGAGGTGAGGGGCGCGGCCGGGGGCGCTCCGCGGGGGCCGCTGGCAGCGGGCTCGGCCCCGGGCAGGGAGGTGGCGGGATAATGTGTTACCTCATCGGAAAAGTATAAAAGTATCGAAATCACGGGTGCCGGGAGGATGGATCCAGGCTCTGCTCGGTGGTGCCCAGCAACAGGACAAGAGGCAACGGACAGAAACTGATGCACAGGAAGTTCCACCTGAATATGAGGAAGAACTTCTTTACTGTGCAGTGACCACACACTGGAACAGATTGTCCAGAGAGGCTGTGGAGTCTCCCCTGCTGGAGATATTCAAGAACCATCTGGACACTATCCAGTGCCATGTACTCTGGGATGACTCTGCTTGAGCAAGGAGGTTGGACCAGATGACTCACTGTGGTCCCTTCCAACCTGACCCATTCCGTGAAAGGACAGGCTGGATAAGTGCCGTGGTGCTGCTGGACTCACCTGTCCTGCTGCTAAAGCCCTAGTGAACTTCAAAGGAACAGGACAGAGTTTCTTTCCTCTTCTTTTTCCATAATAGTTGGTGTTTGAACAGTTGGTACAATTCTGAAGAAATTCAAGTCAGCCAAGAGTGACAAGAGTAGGTTGGGTTGGAAGGGACCACAGTGGATCACCTGGTCCAACCTCCCTGCTCGAGCAGGGTTGTCCCAGAGCACAGAATGGCACTGGATTGTGTCCAGACTGTTCGTCAATATCTCCAGCAGGGGAGACTCCACAGCCTCTCTGGACAATCTGTCCCCGTGTGTGGTCACTGCACAGTAAAGAAGTTCTTCCTCATGGTCAGGTGAAACTTCCTGGGCATCAGTTTCTGCTCATTGCCTCTTATCCTATTGCTGGGTACCACCAAGAAGAGTCTGGCTCTCTCCATAAGTTCATCCCAGAACTTAGATTTTGAAACTTAGTACTAGTGCTGGCATTCATAAAGGTATTTCTGTCTGTTTTGGGAGAATTCAGTAGAGCATCTCTATGGATAGAGAAGCTCCTCTTTCATGCTGGTGGTACCGTAACTGTGGTGTGTGAATTTCACACACATATGATCACATCGCTTCTCTGACAAGAAGTAAAACTTTAAAATATATGTATTGTTCAATGTGATACAGGTCTGTGCCCCTGGAGGTAGGCTTTTTCAGGGTATAATTTTCAGGACTTAATGACAGTAAGATCTGTCTTGAATGTGTTTAAAATTTTCAGGTTTGAATTCCTGCTCTGATGCATAATGCATGTTCAGCATAATAGATTTTTATATCCAAGTTTATACCATTAAGTCTTACTTGTAGAGAAACTGATCAAAAGTAAAACTAGAAAACAACAGGAGACATGGGATGTTGATGTAAAGTAGGGGATCAGAGAAAAGATTCTCATCAAAGGAAACTGAGAAGAGTCTCCTGTGTTTCTCAGGTTTTGGTACTTAGGATTATTAGTTGTTTTTCAGGGAGCTTTGATTTAAAATTTCAGCCCTGTGTTTTAGCAGACATTGTGGTTTTATGTATCTACATCCATATCTATTTTAGTTTGTTAAGTGAAGACTAATTGATTACTATTTGGAACTTGATTTTAAAGCTAAAAAAACTTTAAATCCACAGGTTTTCAGAAACTTTATAATGCAGCACTGACTCAAGACAAGTTCCATACATAAAGCAAGGAATCTGTTGTGGGTTTCAGTAAATTAA
Source organism: Ploceus nigricollis (assembly GCA_013399945.1). NCBI lineage: Eukaryota > Metazoa > Chordata > Aves > Passeriformes > Ploceidae > Ploceus > Ploceus nigricollis. Next base: position 781,441 of record VXBC01003613.1, on the reverse strand, counting down.
GTACTGGGCATTACTATGTTTTTGTGGAATGTTTTGTGTACTTGTGATAACTTGACAGTATTAAGACTGAAACTTTGATCTTGCAAGGTTGGAATTCATACCAAGGCATGGTTTATCGCTGGGATATTCCTGCTAATGACTATACCAATATCTCTCTGGGGGATACTACAACACTTAGTCCATTATACTCAACCTGAATTACAGAAACCAATAATAAGGTAATATAATAAGGTAATATGCTACAAATATTGGATTTAATTCAGACTAAAAATACTTTTAGTAATATAAAATGTTCTTTTGTTGTTGTTGTAACAGGATTCTGTGGATGGTGCCGATTTACAGTTTAGACAGCGTAAGTGTTCTCTTACTGTTACCAGCTCAGTCAAATTCTGTTTGTTGTGGGAGTGAGGGAAAACAGTGTCACAGCAGAAACTGTGCTGCATGGGGGGGGGTAGTCCTAGAAACTTCTGGGCATTCCTGTTTATGGAGTGTGTCAGAAGCATAGTTCTAGTCATACCACATTCTTCTTCTGGAGATTTGGGGTTGCTTTTGATAACCTTTCTTAACCCTGTCCTTGAGCATCCTTTATGATGGATGTGGAAGGGGGTATGACAGGACCCTACTTTTGGCCCTTCCATCTTAATAGCAGAAGTGGAAACAGGACTGATCTAAGAACTGCCTGAAAATTCAGTGCTGTACCTTCCTTACCCAAGTGAGGCTTAGTACTAGAATTCTTTCCTGAGTTGCGCTTAGTGCTAAAATGATTCCTTTTTGGTTCAGGGGACAAAGGATGATATCCTTTGCACAGTACAACAGCATTGTGATAGTCAGAAACTGAGAGCTCTGACAGTTGATCCATAACCACAGTTTCACTGAAAATAAAAAATCCAGTTTTGGTCTGAAACTCAGAGAGTTGGCTAGTACAGGTGGAATCTGAAGTCCTGTGTGTGTTATTTTGTAGCTGTAGCATTGCTCTCCCCTTAGCCCAGTGCTCGCAGCCCTGTTTGATCAGTGCCTGCTGGCTCAAGAGCTTGCTGAAGCAGTGTTGTCGTTGGAATCCCTTCTGTCTTTCTCGCACATAACCTTTTGTGTACCTCTCTTCTTGCAGTGGATAGCTTTGAAATACCCCAAGATTGCAATATATGTGGATACATGTCGAGAATGCTATGAAGCTTATGTCATCTATAACTTTATGGTTTTTCTTTCAAATTACTTAACCAACCGGTATCCAAACCTCGTGTTAATAATAGAAGCGAAAGATCAGCAGAGACATCTGCCCCCTCTCTGTTGCTGTCCGTCGTGGGCTATGGGAGAGTGAGTATAGCATGACATCTTCAAGCTTTAGGCTGTGTAGGCAGATCCAAACATTTTATTTTCATATTTAGCAGCATAACATTTGCTGCTTGATGGAGTGAGTTTATGGTTTGTATGTGTTTGATCAGCTGTGAACCTCTGCTGAAAGCAGCTGTGGACGAGTGACAATCAAGCTATAAAACATCCTGTGAATTGGACTTAGTTACTAACGTGCATTGATTGACTCAGGGGGTGCTGAAGGAAACGTTCTTATTTTTGAAAAATATTAAAAAAAGGTTTCCTGGAATCTGCTTCTTTTGCTATTTGCCAAAAACCTCATGTGGAATTGGGAGTAGACTGGGTAGCCTGTTGTTTTTACTTCAGGTGAAGGGTGAAAGGCCTTATGCATCTAAACTGTTTATTTCTGAATGCTTAAACTGATAAAATCTCTCTCTTTCTCTTAGGAGATTTTGATTTTGATAAAGCTGTTTGGGGTGAGGGGAAGAGAAGGTGGCCTTCAGTGGTCACAGCTTCTTTATACAGTTTGCCATACTGGGCAAAGAGCTTTGGTTCTCTTAAGTGTTTAGGGCAATTACTATGATTTTTAAGTCTCTTACATTTAGACTCAAAGTTTTTCTTACATCTTCAAACACAGCAAAAATTGCATTCTCTTGGTTTAGCCCAGCCAGAAGCTTTTCATGGCTAAAATAAGTGAATCATTGAATACTTCCTGTAATGTGTCTGTAAAAATCCAGCTCTTATGTGTATTTTGTGTATACACACCATACGATGCAACATCTTAAGTCCTGGATGTAGAAGTTGAAATGACCATAAAATTAAAATTTACCTTAGTAAATCTATTGAGAATAGGAATCATCCATATGAGAATTGTATTTAAATCCTTGTACAATTAATTTTGTGTTTCTCTTTCAGAGTTTTATTATTTAGATGTAAACTGGGTGTTTTACAGTACACTGTTGTCAGACCATTTACTACCATTATTGCTTTGTAAGTACACTGGTAAATAATTAATATTGATCTTCAGGATATGATTTTGAGTTACACTGGAAAGAATTTTCATGCCCTTTTTATTGGATCAAGGCAGTTTGAAAGCAGACTCGTGTTGCATGCTAAATGGGTCCCAGCAATTTGAATCAACTTACGATTTCTTTATGGCTTCTCTATAGCAAATGACTATTTGCAGAATTGAAATCATAAATACTTAATGCCAGCTTCTGTAATCAGATAGAATGTGAAGTACTGTTGGGGTGGGAAAAACATTTTTATGATCTCTTAATTTTTAGATTCTTTTTTCCTCCTCCCTTTTTTTTTCATTGACTTCAAGAACTGAGAATTTTTAAAGGCAGGTTTTGTGTAATTTTAAAATTTTTTTT
>VXBC01003613.1:748646-776460 GCA_013399945.1 Ploceus nigricollis | reverse complement strand
AGTCTGGCCTACCCAACACCATTTTTTCTTGGGTCAGCTGTCAGATAATGTCAGGGTAAGATGTCAGCCCCTAAAATTGAGAGTTTCATTTTGGAGTCCATGGATTTCTTTTACTTCTCTTAGCAACAATAGCAGGAGTTAGAACAGCATAACAACTGGGATCATTTGGAAATTCTGTCCTCCTCTTGCTGCCACCCCTGTATTCGATGGGTGACTGTCACAGAAGGAGCTGTAATTGCTTTCTGCTGTGACAGCAGTCTCAACAGCAGCACGAACTTCTGTGTCCTGGTTGAAATGATTGGAATTTCAGGAATAAAAAAAAAGAAAGTGCTTTAAAAGAAAGTATTTTTTTAAAAAAAACAGGTAGCATTTTAAGGTTGTCTCATGCTGTGATACATATTTTAACTGTAGAGATGGTGTAACACAACTCACAAAATAAACATGGATTTGAAAGCTTTCATTCATTTCCTTTTCCTTGTCAGTTTGCCATGTATTGTCTGGTGCTGTTTTATAAAGTACTGCGTGAGGAACTGAACCCTATCCAGCCTGTTGGCAAGTTCCTTTGTGTGAAGATGGTAGTTTTTGTTTCTTTCTGGTAAGTGCATTTTTTACTTGTTACTTCTTGCTCTCAGGGCAGATCGTAAAAGAGCTAAAAAGGCTGGATTTGTTACTGAGGTTAGAGAGCTTAAAATGTCTACCCATAATCTTAGTGAGCTGCAGTGAGGGGAAGAGGGTACTACTGTGTTGGAGAGAGCACTCTTGTTCACTTAAGATTGTTTTTTAGACTTGCTCTTTTGTAAGGTGATTCTCAGGAATGTAACTTATTTTAGAATCTTTACCTGCAGTTATTTCAAAACTAATTTTTTTTCTTTTAAAAGTAAAAAAATTACTTTTTCAAAATAAGTTACTGTAAGTTAAATAAAAATTGCTATTTGAGCATTGCTCACACTTAGCTGCTAATGAGGGAGTGTATTTGACTATCAGAGCATTACTCTCTGAGCTACAGCAACATCCTGAAAGAGAAGGAACTTGTTCTAATGACTAACTGGAGCAACAAACTCTTAGTTCTCTGTTCTGTTGGTCTTTAGGGTCAGGGATGAATGACATCTCTTGTTAAGTTTGTTTCCTCCTCTTAAAATCTAAGTATATAAACAGAAAAGTTTTTTCAAGATTCTTCCTATGTATACATATGACCAGATCTGCTTGCAGATTTTTGGCACTACTGTTACAATTCTAATACAAATACTTATTTTAATAAATTCTCTTTATAGGCAGGCTGTGCTCATTGCATTGCTGGTGAAAGTTGGTGTTATTTCTGAGAAACATACCTGGGATTGGCAAAGTGTGGAAGCTGTGGCTACAGGCTTACAGGTAGGAGCAGATGGTTATTTCTGGGGAGAAATGGTTTTATGTAAGATGACATAGCTGATCTCAAGGAAATAACACAGGCTTGATTAGTAATGATTTATTCTAAGCTGGGCTAAGTTTCAGCCAATGAGCCCATGTGAGTTTTATGCTTAACACTTCTATATCCATGGCAGAAGGAATGTGCCCCAGTGAAATATGTCTGGATAGCTTTGCATTTCTTCTTGCAGGTATTCATTGTAGAGCTGCTGCTTGTTAAATTATCTGTTTAAGTGAAGTCCTGTATGTGTGGCTCTCTGAAAGCTGCCAAGAATATCCTGGTGGAAAAGTAGCTGATGTCAGTATCCCAGGGCAATTGCAGCCTTTCAGTTGTAGAAGAAACCCAGAACTATTCTTCTCCAGTTATAAATGATTAAGTCAGTGTCTCTGTCATTGCAGGATTTTATCATTTGTGTGGAGATGTTCCTGGCTGCTATTGCACATCACTACAGTTTTTCCTATAAACCTTATGTTCAAGAAGCTGAAGAAGGCTCATGCTTTGACTCCTTCCTTGCAATGTGGGATATTTCTGATCTAAGGGCAGATATCTCCGAACAGGTTCGAAATGTGGGTAAGTAACAGACAGGATTTGTACAATCTGTCAACAGCATCTGTATTTCCAGCTTCATGTCACACTACTGCCCACCTTTATAGTAGCCTAAGAACATTCTATTACCAAATCAGTGGCAGCTGCATCTCTAGAGGATTTAATGGTTTATCTGGCACTTTTTTCTTTCCAGAATTCCTGACTGATTTAGAGTCTAGTTTTTAATTTTTCTTTTAAAAAGAAAAGGTTAGGTAAGTTGTTTTTCTCTTAAGTGGAAAGACATACTTTTCTTTATTAAAACAAACAATGCCCATGTGTAAACTAATAAAAAACAAAGACTTACCTTCTAATTTAACATGACTGTTTCAGAGTTGACGTTTTCAAAGACTAGTGTTGGAAGGATTAAAAAATCTTTTCATTTCGCATAATTCTAGGGAGGACAGTTTTGGGCCAGCCAAGGAAAATGTTTTTTGCTGAGGATCATGAACAAAATGAGCATACAAGTTTACTGTCTTCATCTACTCAAGACCCAATTTCTGATGCTTCTTCAATGCCGTCTTCACCCATGGGTCACTATCAGGGGTTTGGACACACTGTGACCCCTCTCACAACACCAACGACAGCCCCTGCAGTCGATGGGATTTTTAACCCTTCTGCCAGTCAGGATGCTGAGGAATCACCTGAACTAGAGAACAACTTAGCAGAGAAAGCTCTGGATAAAAGTTAAACTTGCCTTTTCTTTGAATGTGTCAAGGAGTCATTATGTACTTGCCACACGTGTCCTGTTAACATGTACTATTAAGGATGAAAGTCAAAAAGCCTGGGAAAGCTGCTGCATGGACAGGAAGAGGATATGGTATGGCTGTAATTGACATCTGAATCCAGAACCTATAATGGATGTGAGCATCTGTGAGTACCCCATGGATATGAAACACGCACACTGTAAAGGTTTCCGCATAAATTTAAGCATCATCTCCTTAAAATGCTAAACGCTTCCATGTCATATCAAAATTACACTAAATTTCATTAGTGCAAAAGAAACATCTTAAAAAAATCCTCTGCTCATATAAAAATGAAGTGCAAGTACTACTAGCAAGGAGAAAGCCTAATTTCAATATATTTTAAGGAGAGCAGTAGCAAAAACTGTCTGTGTTAACTTTGCTTGTCTTAATGATGGTTAACTTCCATACCCAATGCTGAAGAGAATGTGGGTGAAATGATAGCTTCTGTACAGATGCCACCTTCTTCCCATTCCTACATAGCTAAATAATGTCCCTTCATGAAGATAGTTACTACTGAGCATTAGTAAAGAATCTCTACAAAGAAAACATTCCCTGCAGGTCTTGCTATCAAAGTCCATGCCCAGATCATGGGGTTGGTGTATCTGTTGTCTTGGAGGCTCATAGTTTGTAAGTCTTTTATATCCAGAAGAGACAGCCAGGATGGTAGGTTTTGGATTAATACTTCACCTTGACTATTCTTTTCCCTAGCCTTCTAAAATAAGAATAATGGTTACTTACCTAAAATACATGGAGGGGGAATGAAGCATATCAAAAAGGAAGTAGAAAACAAAACTGATTTCTTTATTTTGGGCTGCAGTAAGTTCTTTAACACTTAAGTTTTTTTTAAGCTGTTAAAGCAGGATATCTTGTGTCTGTAGTAATTTGTGTTCTTAAATTTGTGTCTGTGTGTGATTGTATTATGCTTCTAGTATAGCCTGGATTCAAATGTAATAGCTGTTTTTTTCCCCAGAGAAGACCTTTGCTGAGGTAAAACTATGTAGCTAGTCTAATACTGGAGTTGCTAGAAGTAGATTTCAGCCCAAGAAGCAGTACACTTGTATCAAAACGTTACTTTGCAAAAACTGACAATGTCAGAGAGGTATTGTTTTTATCCCATTATCAGATTTTTACTATTATTGCATGTTTGCAATCTGACAAAAACAACCAAACCAGTAGAGCACTACTTTTTAAATGACTAGATCTTAAGTTTCTTTTTCAGCATTGTTAGCATTTCCAGGATAAATGTTTAACTTCTGGCTGTCAGTAAATTCATCTTAAGTGCTTTTTTTGCAGTACTAGTGTGATGTAAATATTGCGCCTTACTCACTAGGCTGCATATTTTATAGCTGAGTATGTACTTGCTGTATCCGAAGTTAGTGAGAAAGTGAAAATCATGACTTTCAATTTGCCAACTCATTGCCTTTGTTGTAAATAAGCAATTAAAGATTTTATTTAAACTGTTCACCTTCGATCAATTTGATTTACTACTACAGTAATTTAAGAGTGTGAATGAGACATGACTACAACTGTCCTCATGGAAGAAGAGGATCTTAAGTAGAACTACTGCAAGAGTTTGTGCTTTCAGTATTTCATGGCTTGTACTGTAAAGGGAATTCTTATTTGGGCTTATGAAGAATCAGAATCTTCTAATCCATGCTTGATCCCAGGTATCACCTTATGCATGTTCACAATGCATTGGGACCTCAGTGCCCACTGCAGCCACTACCAGAAATGACCTGATTTCCTGCATGTATACAGGTAAAAAGGGTAGGGGTAGGAGTAATATCTGAGGGAGCAGGGCTGCTGCAAGCAGACTAGCTACTGTGCTCTAGCTCTTAAAAAACCTCACTCTGAAGAAATTTTTTTTAATACTTGAAGTTATGTCTGTTTGGTGTAAAACTAAGGTTCAGAGAGGACCTTAGTAGGAAAACAGCTGTTTAAGTGTCTTGGTTACTTCTTTCAGAGTATTTCTTGACAGCTACTAAGTTATTTTATTATTATTCAGTTATTCTATTTGCACAATATAATATTCCTGCTTGTTTGTTTTTTTCTGGGAGAAAAGTTATTTTTTTAATTGCAGTAGCTTATAGGATTGTACCTTTCCCTAAAGACTGCTACTGAATTTAAAAAATAAATCTTGCAATAATACCTACCCTGTCTTTTGAAAACCATTACCACAGCATTCCACAGCAAAACCTATCACAATTACATAAAAAGGTCATTTGCAAATATTTCATTTTCCTCTTACCCGTATTTACTCCTCTGTTGTTCTATGCCAAATCTCCTCTCAAGTTTTTTAATCAGAAGCTCTTGCCTTACTCAAGGAGACTAGAATGTCTTTCATTTGTCTTGAAGTCATTTTGCTTTCATCTTAATTACTAAAATCTTAATAAATACACCTAACCTACTCTGTAAGGTTTTTGTTTTTATCAGAGGTCTTCCTGCACAAGAAACCTTTTTGTTTTCTATAAAGAAACCTTTTGCACTTTTCTATAAAACTGCACTCTGGTGAAATCACCATGTACCTGCCAGGTTTAGTTGTGTCAGACTAACTTAAAATTGTATGGATCATGGTTTTAGGTTTTGGGTTTAAGTAACACTGGTTTTTATGTAGTATCAAAAACTTCTGTCCTACTCTAACTCACTTGCATTTCATTATACATTGTACCCCTTGGATAAAGGGTGGTATCCAGTTACTTTATCTTCAGAAAACATGACTTTGTGCCTCTACTTTGGAAAAAATAAAATGGAGATGTTTCCTTCACCCTTCCAAAAGCAGCTTTGTTACAGCATTTATCAGTTGCAGGTTCAGCTGAGGCTGGGGCAACTCCAGCTCTAACAGTCCCTGAAGTTAAACTGAGCAAACTTTACAGAAATAGAGAAATTGATATATAGAAATAAGTTAAACTATCTGAAATGTTTGACCTAATGAAGAGTATATAATGACTTCAGCAGGCCCAGAACTTATACAAGAATCATTTTTGGATGGCTCTTTATACTGGCTGCTGTTAAGGCAGGATCACAGAATTGCCACTTCTCCATTAAACATACTGCGCAGTAAAAAGAAGCTTAGCTACAGAAAAATCTTGGTAACAGTCTTCCTCCTCTCTGCAGAGGTAGAATCAATGCTGAGTTCAAAGCTTTTATTAGCCTTCCACTTGTATACAAATTTAGTAGAAGGAACTGGTTACCTGCATTATACCAAGATGTAATGCTGTAGAAGATCATCAGGAGCACTGCAGTGACTGATGTATTTTATACAACTTTCTACAGATAAGTTAATTTCCATTGTATTCCCAGAAAAAATTCTCTGGGGGATTCTAAAAAGTTTACCAGTTTTACCTTCCATTATATAGCCTGAGTTACCCAACAGTACTCCTTTGCAGCTTTTTAGAATGCTCTGTGTGCAGCACTAATTTGTAGTACTGCAGCTGGAATGTTGTTCAGTCCTCCCACAAGAGTAACATCTCAATACACTGATGTAGGAGGCTCTGGCAACTGAGAAGCTGAATCACAGTTGAGAAACAAGGACTCTGTCCCAAACAGCCACAGCTGTTTATTGCTGCTACAGGCACCCAGATGCTTTTTTCCCTCACTGCAGCTGACCTGGTAGCAGAACTCTGTCCCACTGCTGCAGTTGCTACATGAGCCAGCAATCAGGTTTGTGCTGCAGTGAAGACAATACCTCCTCTAGCTTGGTAGGATACCCTTACAGTGCAAATTTTAGTCCACCAGTGGAACCTAAGTATCTCTTATTATGGCAACAAATCAGCCTTTTTGATCAGTAAATAAAATTTAGACTTTAATACAAAGTAACAGCAGTGTTGTTCTGAACATTCAGTTTATGCATAGGTAATTAAGCACAAATCACACAGGACATTCTTCACCTTTTAACTGTAATGCTGATATTGCTTTTATGGTGTTGGACATCAAGTACAAGTTCATCTCCAACCTGAACTGGGATGGGCTCATCCAGAACAACTGCAGCTTGTTTCCAGTGTGAGGACTCATCAGATGTGTTCAAGCTATGGTCTTCATCTAGATGGATGTGATACCAGAAGGGAATGGCAGTGACCTGGCCGGACTTACAAATTTGTACCTAAAAATATTTAAAATAATGATCAGTTATACTACTTTGTTCTTTGAAAAGGAAGTAGTTCAAACCATTTCAATCCTTTTCAGAGACAGCTGCAGATAAATAAATCCTGTATTGGAATGTTTAACGCACAGGAGCAATTAAGAAGCAGTGCTGCAGAAGAGTAGTTAAATGCACTTTGGGCCCCAGAACTCACCTTCACTTCTCTGCTGGGGCTATTCAGCAGAGGGTTCATGAAATCCAGCCTTAAAAGCTCTGCTGGCTTGCTCAAGGGTACACAGGGTAACGTGGAGAGATCCAAATACACACGAACAGGTACCTGAAAGTATAGACCGGAACTTCAGGCAGCAACAGCCATTACAAAGGGAAAAGGTAGTAAACTTAATCATAACACTAAAGTTGCCAGGAATTGCTGGAATGCCTGTCAGAGACAAAATGCAAAATACAGCTCTCTAATCCCTTCTGAAACACTGGAATACCGTTGCCTGGGAACAGTAACAGCACAGTCATTCTTCTGTACAGTAATGGGGACAAAACTTCCATGCCAGTTCTAAAACAAAACGTCACTCATTTTAGTTTATCTCAAGGTCCCTGTGTGGTCACAAAAACATCTCTTGATAATTTCAACTGTGTTTTGCTATAGTTCACACCAAGTCTAAACAGCTAAACAGCTGCAGCTTTGAAACCATGCCTGGAAGCCACCCACCAGCTTCCTACCTTGAACTGGTTGATGAAAGGGGCTATATTAAACCCCAGGGTTGGTTCTGTTCCTTGAACAGCACTCTCCAGCAACAGAGACTCTGATTCTACAAGCATCCCATATACCAACACATACTGTGGGAAAATCTTCCCTCCACTGTGAAGTAAACACCTGTAAAATAAGAGGGATTTCACCTGTAAAGCTGATCAATAAACAGTAATGAAAGAACAGTAAATACATTTAAGAAAGGCACACTAGTTCTTTCTCTGAAGTCAAGTGCTCCTAAGCATAACATGCCATCACTAAAGACAAAGGTTAACAGAAAGGTTTCCCTAAGCCCACAAAAGGGGATAAATCCATTTCACACTTAGTTACCCATTTCCATTATTTTACTTCTCCTCTGCCTTCCTTCCCACTCCTCCTGCTGTGAGGAATAGCAGCTTTGCTGCTGCCTCCCTGGCTGTTCTGACACCATGTGTTTTTCTTTTAGCAGGACCAGTTTGTTCCGACAACCATTTGACATGTACACGAATCTGGGTTTTTCTAAACTTGCACTAAAAGCTACCTTGGTTATTCTTTGTTATCCTGCAAACTTCTGACAGACCAAGGAATATGATCATCCATTCATATTCTTGCATTAAAAAAAAAGATAAAAGAATCTGAGATGGTGAAATCATGATGCTTTTTTAAAGAAAATATATAGTATACAATGGTCATGCCAGAAACACTGGGAGGTTCAATCCAAGGAAAAATCCTTTTTCTACAGAAGAAACATAACAGTAATTACACAGTTACAAGGAATATTCTTAAAATTTTTCAGGTAATTAGAGATTCCTAGGAATATTTTTGTCCTTTTATACTGTACCTGGATATTGCAGCCTTTTCCATCACTTCCTGCTGGATTAAACCTGATGTCTCTATAACATCCAAGATAATAATACTCCACAATTTGTCTGATTTGGGTCGCTGTAGCACCACACTTTCTTCTTCTAAGTGGCTGAGCCAAAACTCTAACGTTTCCTTAGGGAAATGGTTTGCTTCTGCAATGACATTAAGTGCTGCCTGATGCTGATCTTTCTCAACAGAACTGTAGGCTCTAACTGGTCCAAGCTTGCCAGCTATAATTGGCAGGATGGAGAAGCCTTCAGATACATCTAAAATGTACAAAGCATCAGGATCCACACGTAGAGAGCTCGTGTTTCGATGCTCTTGGAGGTTTATCCCACTGCCATGTCCATCAACATCCATGGAGTGCAAGTCCTTACTTGGATTTAATGACAGCAGCACTTTGCGCATGGCAGCTTTAAAGCATTCATGGTAAGCTATGTCATTCAGCAGGGCTATTTCTGTGGATTCCAGCACACACACTGGAGTGCTGCCATCCTGTTTGGTGCTTGTCTGAAGTCCAGCCAGAGCATTACATAATTCAGCCTCATTGCCCACACTCAGTGTGTCGTCTCTGTCACTGAAATCCATCCCACACTCTGAAGGCAAAGAAGAAATCTTCTGGATCTTCAAGTAGCAGTCTTGGCAGCAAACTTCCATCATCACAGTATCTCCAGTCTTCACAGAATAATCTTGGCAAAAGAGCATAAAAAAAGTCATTTCAGTTAGAGACACATCACTGAAGAGCCTTATGGTGCTTGAAACAAACAAACCAACCAACCTACCCACCCTGTTGTCTCATTTGTTCATATCTGTGCCACAATATGAGGACATCCAACCATTAGAGTGTGTGCAGAGTAGGGTGACCAAGATAGAGAAAGGTCTCAGGGGAAAGACTTCTGAAGAGCAGCTGAGGGCACTTGTTTTGTTCACCCTGGAGAAGAGCAGGCTGAGGCAAGGGCTCACCACAGTCCAGAACCCCCTCAAGGGTGGCAGTGGAGGGGAAGGTGCTGATCTCTCTCAGAGACAGCACATGAGGAAATGGAATAAAGCTGCATCAGGAAAGTTCAGATGGGACATTCAGAAAAGGTGCTTCACCCACAGGATTATCAGTCAGTGGAACAGGTTCCCCAGGGTAGTAGTCACAGCATCAAGCCTGCCAGAGTGCAAGGAGCACCTGGATAATGCTCTTAGACAGGTGATTTAATTTTAGGTAGTCCTGCAAGAAGCAGGAAGCTGGACTCTATGATCCTCATGGGTCCCTTCCAGCTTGAGATATTCTAAGATATTACGAAACAGGAAAATAAAAGGTGGGTGAATAGAGAGCAGACACTGCTAAAAATTACACTGCCAATGCCTGTATGTGGAGAGTATTCAAGTTGAATCCCACATGGGGCAAGGGAAGTAGGAATGTTTAGTTTTGGTTTTGTGGCAGTAGCAGCTAGCGATTCCTACCTCACCTTGCCCCCCTTCCTCTCCTAAGTTGCATGTTCACCAAGTGAGCCAGTCAGTAGCCCCACTTTTGGGAGATGCTCCACAATGCATTAAATTCAGTACAGAAAAAAACCCAACTTAATGAAAAGCTTCCTCCCAGATCTCATCTGCTTAACAGCAAAGTCCCACGAACAAGCCCTGATGAAGGGTCAGGAACCACCTCTCAGCTATTTGCTGTTGAACTTCCAATCCTATTTAGACTTCCTAATCTCTGAGATAAGCTAACTTATCAAAATGAAAAAACAAAACCCAAAATGAAACCAAGTTAATGTACCACAACAAGCAAACCCACAGGACATACCGAGGAGACCCTGCACAGGATACACAGCCTGTTCCCAGCAAGTTTCCTCACTGGGACTTGTAGATAGAGAATGCTCATCATCAAGCTGCAGTACAAACCACACCACAACAGCATCCAGTATTCCTCCTTCAGTGACTGGCAGGCTGAGCTTCCAGGGCTTTCTAGCTGCCAGGCTTTTCAGCTCCTGACCAAAGCAGAAAGAGGAAAAAAAAGTGGGGGAGTTTATTTCCATAAATAAAAATTTGGTTTCATTAAACTAAATCATCCAAAATTTCTGCACCAATCCATGAGGGCACCCAACATAAGCTTGAAGTTACCAAGCCTCTACAATACCAATTATCACCATTAGTACTCATTAGCATAGGAACTGTCTTCCCACATGCAAGAGCCATTTCCCTCATGGACAGCCTGCATCCGTGAGAAGCAAACATGCCTACATCTAAGAACACATTTAAACCCACTGAAAACTGCAAGAAAGCCTTCAGACTGGCAGGGCTTGCCTTACAAGAATGAATAAAAACAGAGCCAGGCTTTTGGCTGAACTCAGGCCAATGCTCAGGAACACGTTTCACTTAAAACCTGTGTTCAATCAGTTCTAGAAATACTGTGTACTGTGAATTTGCTCAAACACAGGCTTGCAGAGTCATTATAAAAACAGGAAGTCAAACATCTCTGAGGGTGTTTTATCTACTATCTGGGCTATGTAGGCCTTGTGTAAAAGCTCAGGCATGTACTATCTCACTACTGGGAAGACCTTAAGGTCTGTCCTAAAGGGGTCATTTATAAATTCTCCAATACTCCTACAAAGTTTTGAATATGTAACAGGAATTAAGTCTTTTTCCATGTACAATTTATTTTTCTCAGGAATTACCTTCTGCTACCAACATTCACAAGCACAAAAGGACCAACACTAATGTTTTACTTCCAGCATAAACCAATTAACAGGTCAAGTACAAGAGAGCACAAGAGACCAAAGGTTCTCTCAGTCACAGCCATTCTGCTTAGTAATAGCCCTTCCAAAACATTTATCAACTTCCTGATCTGCTTATGTCAACACTTGTTCTCTTTACATTTCAATCTTAAAATACACATGGCAAAAGAAAAGTTCATGTCCTGCTCTGAGGACAGGACTAGCTGTCACATGCTGGGTTTCTTATTCTTCCCTCTTCATTCTGTATTCTCCAAGAGCTTGTCTATCCCTCTTCTCACAACTGAGATAGCTGAACAATGGGCAAGTTAAAATTACTGAATGATAACAAAGTTCATAGTAAGATTACACTGCTCTTCAATAGAAGTGCTTTACTGCCAGTCATCCTTTCAGTACCTCCTCAGCTAGTGAAGGAAAGAGTAGTTAGCTGAAGCTTTGCCGGCATCAAGCCCCTTGAAATAAGACAGGAAGAGCACAAGCATGCATCTGGTTCTTGGTTTCTGGGAAGTTGGAGAGGTATAGAAGCGTAGTTGATATTAGAAGTATTCTTCCTGATTATTCCTCAACAGCAGCAGGCCCAAGATTCTCATCCAGTGAGTTCTAGTAACTGCAGTGTTACATTGCCATCACTTAAAAACCCATTTGAAGGCTTACTCCAGCTTTCCCTGCTCTTTGCCATGCTGCTTAACCCATATTTATTTCTCATATTTGCCACTTTATAAACCTGCTTCTATTTTTTATGCCAATTGTAGATTTAAACAGCCATAGCACATCAGGATGGCAATTTATCAAGTAGTCTTGTTAAGAGAGCAAAGGAAATAAAGCAATGGCACAGGAATAGGCAGTAAAACCCCAAAATGATTCAATGCCACACATGTCCTCTGAATGAGAAAGACCTACAAAGAGAAGGAAAATCTACAGCAAGAATGCAGTTATCAAGTTTCCTATGTCTTGATCCACAATTTCTCACATATTCCACACCACATCTTCTCATGAAGGATTAGGAAGAGCCAAAATCTCTAACTGTTGGCAAAAGCACAGTTCCTTTAGGGCCTGAAAGTGAGACTGAGCTTTAATTACTGGCTGCAGAGGTAAACACTTCCCCTGCCAGTGGCACTGCTCTGCTGGCAGCAAACATGCACACAGGTAGCACCTGGCTGGGTGCAAGTGTAATTACAGCCACACCTCATTCCCCTGTCTGGGAGGGACTGATCTGCTGCTGCTAATGACAGCAGTAATAAAGTAATCACCATAAAGCAGCTGCTTTTTTGAAATTATTATTATTTGTGAATTTTGACTTATTATTTCTCTGATCTGTACTGATGTCTTTGAAATCTCCTACAACTCAGTTTGAAAAACACTGTTGTACTGTATTTAAGCCTTCTTCTCAGTTCTTCTAGTTTAGGTCTGGACAGTTAGCACAAGCAAAATAAATGCAACATCCCTCTAGTTCTATAAAATAGGAGTTTAGAAAATAGGTCTTACAAAATTACCTTACTAATGCTAAGTGATTTCTTACCTGAATTTCTGTTCTTAGTTGATAATTCTGCTAAGGATTAAAGGATGACTAGCAGTAAACTGTTTTTAAGTTTAGGAAGATATTTTCTTATTACAATAGGAACAAAGACTATTTTTTCTCATTTTTATCTGCATTGATTGAACATCCAGGTATGGCCGTGACACAACACATTAAAAAAAAAAACAAAACAAAAATCCATGCTGGAAGTAGCCTATCAGTGTTTGGAACTGCCACATTTGCCCAGTGAAAAAGTCAACAAACAGTAACCAAGAATTCCCAACCACATCAGTGACTCAAAACAGGCATTTCTTCCTTTTTACTTATGATATCTTAACATTTCATGACAGGAGCACTCCATTAGTCTAACCGAAACTTCAAAGGAGCACTTCTGAAACACGATTTAAAGAGTAACACTCTTCTTTACTCTTTAAAATTATCTTTACATGTTTGCCAGCAGGCAGATGCTTAAGAACAGACATCTCTCAGATGAGAGCAATAGTTTCTTATTGACGCTGGAAGCAGAAGCAACATTAGGTCACAGAGATTGCTCCCAATAGTATACTGAAGAGCCTTGTCTTATTTCATTTTTCATCTCAGGATGTCAGACAAGCCAACTAGGAAAAGCTATTGATTCAGAAATTGCAACTCCTGGCCAAGCAGCAGCCAAGAATAATTTTGTTTATGTAACAGAATCTATTTTAAGCTCTGACTCAATGCCAGCTCCTCACCACAGGTCAATGAGCAAGAAGCACACCAGAGATCAGATGTATCATCTTTTTAGCAAGCTCAGCTGCAGGGGCTGAGCTCCTTGCTTTCCAGTTCAGGCCTATTTAGCATACACATACAAATGTATTTTGTGCTAAATACACACAATTATGCTACTAGATTTTAGAATGCCCTATTACAGAAATACCCTAAAATACAAAGGAGCTGAAGTGTGGAATCAAATGGTTGAATAGAATAATTTCTTCATCTCCCCTCCTACATTTACCCACTAACATCTACATTTTTATGCCAGATGGAAAAATACAGCCTTTCTTCTGTCTTCAAGAGCTTTGTGAAGACTGACTTTAGAGAAATAAACTAAGTCAGCTCCACAACTGCATAAATCATTTAGGATGGATCTCTTGCATCCTTCCTTCCCCTCCCTGTACTGAGGCCGGTAGCTGTTTGATCTTACAGTGAGGTAGTTTTTAAAGTTCCCTAAGCTATGCCCAATAAACAAAAAAACTCCACCTTCAAAAAAATTACAGGCTGTCATCTGAGGAATCACATCACCACACAACCAGACAAGCATCAAAACCAGCAGAGGATTTCAGAGCAGCCCTGCCAACTTTGCACTTGTGAACTGTTCTGAAGTTGAACCCAAAACCAAATGACATATGGGACCTTCATTACCACAAAAAGATTACTTAAGAAGGGTGTAAGAAAAATCATTACCTGCAGATCGTTGAAATCTACTGTCATGACTTGACAGGGTTCTGTGAGGGCTCTGTAACCCCCAGGAATACGACTGAGCTTCTCAGTGGTGTAGGGCTCCACAGTTTCCTCTGAGCCAGCAGCAGCATATGTGGGACTGAAGAACTGCACTGAATTTGACAAGCACACACCAGCAACTTCTTGCATTCCCACTCTGGGAATAAAGGCAAACAGAGGAGAAATTAAATTCCAAGTAATTTGACCAAAAACCTAAAGGAAATTCTCCCTAGGCTAATTATTTTTAAATGTACAGAGTGTTAGGATAGAGAAGTTAAAAAACACTAAAACAATTCTCTGGGGTTTTTGTCATGTTCAGAGCAGCTCTAAAGCGCAGAAGATGCACCTCACTTTCAAGAATCAGAACTGAATGCTGTCACCAGAAACTAAGAAAAAGCCCAATACATATTAAGAATTTCACTATATCCTAGGAAAAAAACCCCAATACCAATCAGAGCACAAGTAATGAAGCATAACTTAAAATTGCTGAAAGAATGTGACAGAATACAAAGCAGAAGATCAGATCAGGCACAGAGAGATGGCTGTGATATGCAAGATTATCAACAATTGGACTGAAAGGGGATTCTGTCTCTCAGCAAGATAAATCAGTGTTTGATGATAAATTAGACACACTTTTGAATGTACTTCAGGAAAAAAAGTCATGTATTCATTCAATTTTGGGCTCTATGTCTACTTCTAACCACTCAAAAAAAAATAAAGCACAAGGAAAAGCTCAAAGAAAAGTTGTATTAATTGTTCAAGGCAGAAACTGTGCTAGATTATATAAAAATCATGAGAAAAGAGATACTTCCACACTGCTATTTTATTAGGCCTCCTGCTCAGAAAAAAGCATCCAAACCCCAAAGCTTTCCTGTAGATTGTGAAAGCACTTGAGGAAATATGAAGGCATGAACATCAGAATAACTCAAAGAGATCTGCATAGCTTAAATCTGAGAACAGGCAAGTGTTTTACATAAGAACAGGATTTGTTAAAATAATCTTAAATATTCTTACTGGAGCAAAAAGGGATCTCAAACTATAAAGGCAAGAAATTTAAAAGTGACATTTTTTTTCCTACAGCGTATAATTAATTTGTGACAATCGCTTCAGTCCTGCTAATCACCTGGCCTTAAGCTATTGAAATGGTATGTCAATTCAACAATCCAAAGTTAACAGCAAATTAACTTTCATTCTATTTAAATTTTGTAAGGAACGGTCAATGCCCAGTTTCAAGACCAAACCTCTTCTAATTGGTGAATAATTAACTTATAAAAGAAACTATTCTGTGACCATCTAGCATGGGAACTTCTTTCTCTTTCTGGCCACTGTCCAGATCTACTGCATTAGAGAAATCACTGATGCAGCCTGGCTGTTTTTCATCCAGTGCACTGGAGCTCCTCTAGAAGTTAGTATTTTCTCTAATCGACAACAATATTAATCCTAAACAAAACATCCCAAGTCCAAACCTCTCAGACAGAGACTGTCTCCATACAATGATAATGTTCTAAAAGATTAGAATAAATATGAAAGTAATTGATACATAGTCAGAACTGGTCTCAGCAAAGAAACTCTACTGTATGCCAGTTCAGAATTAGGCAAAGGACATTCAGACAGATATAGACAGCTGGGGTTATCAACACTTAGGCTTTACAGGGGTTAGATCCAGGGCTAGATCCAGAAGTGAGGTATGGAGCAGATTATAAAAAGGGTAAAATGAGGATAAAGGCCAAGCATTAATCCAAGAATCTCCAATTCAGAAATCGAGAAGGAATTTTACTAGGAAGGAATTAAATTTCTTTAGCATGTGTTAGAGGCAGGTATTTCAGCATAACTGTATGATTAATGGGTCCAGAAAATCTGAACTTCAGAGGCGTAGGGAGGTGGGGCAAAAAAAAAAAGACAGCCTGGAAAAGGGGTGGGGATGGTGAGAGCAGAAATCTTTTTCGTTAAACAGATAATCAGCCATTCAAAAAATAAAGAGCAAAGTAAATGAGAAACGGTCAATAAAAACAAGCAGTCTCTCTTTCCAAATAAAAAATGTGGGTTCAAGCTGTGCTAGAGTTTAAACACACCTGTGATGTCTACGTATCTCTTTGCATTCCACTGCCATCCCAAATATTGTAGCACTTGCAGGAATAACTCTGCCATAGTCTCCAGCACTAATGTCTTGGTTTTTAGGCTGTGAAAACATGAACAACAACATGCAATGAGACAGTGGCCTATTTCTACCACTACTGAAAAGCCTAAATTACATATTAGTGAGCCATTCAAGGGACAGTCAAAACATTGCTAAGTTCTTAGTGACTGCTAAAGTCACTAGTCTTTGGCATTCTGTTGACCATTAAAGGAGCTTTTTAAATACAGTGTCTCAATATAACCAGGCATCAGCTTTACTCTTCAGTTTACTACTTCCTCTGTGTAACTCTAACAAAATGCAGATTGAAAAACACTGTTCGGCTATACTGAAACATTCCAGGACTTTTCCGTTATGCATCATTCCTGTACTTAACACTAGAGGTCATCAGTTTCAACTCAGTACAACACAAAAGGTTTCAGCCAGCTAAAACTTTTTTTTTTAAATGAGTTGGAATCAAGGAAAGGACAAAATAAAGAGAAGTCATTCTATTAGGAAGAATATTAGCTTAACAGAGATTACGTTATGTATGACTCCCTGTCATATTACTTTGCTTAATGTACTAGCAAAACCACAAAATATAAAGTAAAATATGAGACCCAGTGGAATTGCTCAGTCTTCCAAAAAGGTTCAAATCAGCAAAATAAATAAACTTATTTACCAAATTATAATTGAGTGTTCCCAAATGTTACAATGAGAAATAACTCTACCATAATTCAGCATTTTCTGCTTAGACTGACTGTACATTTAAAATCTACACAAACCCTTTTGCTGTTACCTACAAAGACGGGGGACAAAAAAGATTTAAAATAAATGAATGACCAGTGATTAAGAGTGATGAAGGAAGGTTACATAAGGGAAACATGCTTTGCAAGTATTTGTTTACTCAGAACACAGAGCTCACAGAAGTACAATGTAAGTTCTGCCTCACTGCCACTCACCAAAATCAAATTCATGGAACAAGCCCAGATCACTCATTTTTAGCATACCAAAAGGAATGAAATATTTACAAGACAACTGTTTCTCATTCCCATATGTCTGGAATGTGTGCACATGCACAGGTACCCACATCACCTACCTTTGGTTGCAAAAGCAGATGTTCCCAAGCATGTATCAAGCTCTCCACAATTCCTTCTCCAAATAAGCCAGCATCGACTGTTTCTGTGACAACCAAAGAAACTCTAGAAAAGAAAAATAAGATGTATAATAAACACTCCTGTCAACAATCAATAATTATTCTAAAGAAAAAATCCCCATCATACCAATATGAGCTCAGAGCAAAACTTTTACCAGGAGTTTCAGTACACGTGGACAATTTAATTCTTCCAAAAAATTATGTGCTTTGAATTGTTGTCAGAAGTTATTGAAGATGCAGATAAAAGAGAGCAAATATTGAGCAAGAATTTACTGTAAAGCTTCTTGCTCAGCATTTATAAATAAGCTGTGTGGGAAGAATCTAGCCAAAACAGGAAGATGTTTCAGCCTGGGCACACAGCCAATGATACTGCAGAATATATATTTTGTGCAATAGTATGTACTCATGCATGTGTATAAAAAGGAATTAAAACTCCCAAAACTATAATCAAAGCACAAAAAAATTCCTACACAGACTAACAATCCTAAAATCTTAAGTCCTCTGGAATTAAACGAGATAACGTATGGCATAATAAGAGGAGACACTTCCAGAACAGCAGTAATTTATTTATTAATAGTTGACATCTAGTAACTCATTATATACACTAAAGGGATATATGTATTACAGTAGCTCAGCTGACACAATTATGCAAGGCTTGATTGGCCTAAACCAGGAGCTTCATCATTTCAGATCATGAGCCTCTACGAGCACCATAACTTTATTAAATGTTAGTAACTTGATCCTATTCAAAGGCTGCAGAAGTGAGCCACAAGATCTTAGAAGTATAAAAGCGTGTTAAAATTACTTTTACGATATAGTAATCTAATTTTGTTTCCCGTTACTGCAGTATCATTATACATACCCCAAAGCTCCCACCATTGAACTGGTTCCCTCTATCAGCCCCTTATACACTGTTACGCTAGCCCAGTCTAGGGGATTCTGAAGAGGAAAGAAGTTCAAGGAAACCAGATGAGATGGCAGAGGCTCTGTTCCAGATGTTTATTCTCCAGAAGGAGAAGGGAAAGAGAGTAGCACATGGCGGTGTGGGGTTTTATCTGTTTTCTAGTGGGTGGGAGTTCTTTGGCCCCAAGCCAATCACCCACTGACAAGTATAGGGTTAGATCTAACAGTCACAGCTGTAGGGGGTCACAGAGGTTTTCAGGATGGGTCAAACCATTCTCAAGGGAAATGCAACACACCATCAAAGAATTAAACTCCTTAATTTATGATATTGTTGATCTACCAACAGAAATTAGGATGACCTGAAGAAGATGTTGTCATTTCTGCTCTTTAAACACATAAAAGATACAGAGAACTTTCTCACATTACGAGCAATATCACAGAAGTGTTACTTCCTGTTTAGGTCACATTTCCTATTTTCTTGAAACGATGAGCAAACTCAAAATACCATCAGAAGAGAAAGCAACAACGTACCTTTCAGGTAGGTGCTTTGGAATTTCTATATCAAGTGACTTCAAATGCAGAAGTTTGATTTCTCTTTCCATATTATTTGCTGCCACCACATCACGGGCAAGTTCATACATGGTTTTGGATAATTCGCAGGCATAGACAAAAGATGCTCCCGCCTTTTTTGCAAACATACTGAAAAAAAAGAATCAGGGGTTTTCCCCTCCTCCACATCTGCTTCATATTTCTACCAGTTCAAGTCTAAAAACCATCCTTAGATTAACTGGTATCTCTTGTGTGAACAATGATATTGCACAAGTTGATAACCTCTTGATATGTTATCAGCAAAAAAACCACCACGGTTACCATAAGGACACTCCCTCAGCTATGCTGAATCCACTCTTTACAGTCAATATTTAAAGACAGGACAAATGTGAGTAATTCAATTTCAGCAGCACTTACTGGCACAAAAAGCATCTGCAACAAATAACGAGAAAAAGGTTCAAAAAATACTACTCCAGACTCACTGGCTTCTGAAAGCTTTGCTTGCTTTTTAAAGTTCTGTCTCCATAAAAGGATCAAAGTGGTTATTTTTTCCACTCTCAGCTAAATTTTGTCAGGCAACCAATACTTTTCTATTAAATTCCTGTGAAACGTGCATTGTGGCATACCTCAAAATTCCTGTTCCCGTTCCGATATCCAGGACAGATTTGCTCCCTGAGCGCACAGCGTTCTCAATGGCCCTGAGGTAGGTGAGGTTCCTCTTGGCATCGTTGAGCATGATGAAGTGCCAGCGCTCCACCAGCCAGTTTGCAACGCGGTAAAAATTCTCCTTGGCGTCGGCAAAGTCGGGGTTGAGCTTCACTGCTTTATGAAAATAGCCGGCTGCTTCGTCTCTGAAGCCCATTCTAAGAGCAGAAGTGACAAACAAAGGGAAAGTATGCATGCAGCTATGAACATCTGAGGGTCTGTAAAGAGGTCTTTTGTCAGCTAAAAGACAACAGAAATAGTTAGAAAAATTATCTTTAGAAACAGTGCCATTACTTCATGAAAAAGAATGATTTATAGCTTTACACCAAGTCACTGTAAAATGCAAAGTCAGTTCAGAAACACCATTGTGTGCACCAACCTTCATCCACGACTGCATCCCTTCACAAAGTAAAACAGGTTTTATTTACAAGAATTCACTGCAACAACGTGACAGCAGCAGCTCTGCAATCCAGTCTCACAGATAACTCAAGAGAAAGTTATAAACTCAAGAGAATGCTATAAAACTCTGGGTACTCTGTTTGACTGGAACATCCTGCAAAACCACCACATTTTGAGTTGTCAGCTTTTGCATTAAGTGCCGATTTTGAAAAAAGAAATTAGAAGAAACCAAATGGTGAATCTGAATCAAGTTTTAATGATACCTACAGCATAATCTCAAATCAGACAGCACTGAAAAAAGCCCTAAATCTATCAAATATTTGTATACATTTTAATACAATGCTCAGAGAGGTGTTCCTTTAAAATAAAGAAATTACAAAAAGGAAACCTAACTAAAACCACTTGGATTATGATCTATGATTTCAGTCTTAAAATTACAGCCTTAGAAGACCTGAGCAACAACAAAACATGGTGGCTTTTTTTCCCCAGTTTTGCTGTGATTAACAACATTTATTTTATTACTGGCTACTCTTTTTAAGCTATTTAAGACAAACAGATTTGAATGTGTTTGTATTTACACCATGACCCTTACAAAAACTGAATATACATCACTGCAAACCTGAAGAGATGTTCTCCCATACTGTTACAGATCACTTCATCATTGGGATACAGTTCAAGCGCTTGCTCATAGCAGTTAAATAGATCTTGAATCCGTGCCAGAGAATCCAGTTCTTCTGCCCATTTAAAGAGAGTAAACTGAAATGTTTCCTAGAAAATAAAGCATAGACCACTGAGGTGATGGGAGTTGCCAGAAGTAGGGAACTGAGCCCTGAAAACATCGGGAGGTGTTCTGACATACACCTGGACACCTACACAGGAGGATCAGCACCCAGCAGTGTTTACTGAGAGCCTGTGTGTATATTAATGCATGCCCCAATTATAACAATACCCCATTTTTATTAAATGCCATTGACACACAGAGACTAAAAAATTCTATGAACTCCCTTCATACAGAGCTCATTAAAGAAATCATTGGCCATCCCAATTATTACTGATTTTCCAATTCTGTCTTCAATAAAAGCAGAAATCAGTTACATGTAACAAATCACAAAACATGTCACATAGACCTCAAGATAATTAGAATAAATCAAATTCCAAGTAATTCAAAGAGCACTTACTTTGACAGTAGTTTTTAACTCAGGAGCTAGATTTAGTACCAGGAGATAGTGAGCATATGCAGTTCCAAAATCCTGGTTCTCCAGACAATGCTGAGCACTCTGCAAAGACCTGGAAACCAACTCCCGTCTGCTGGCTTCTCGGCCACCTCTGTGGTTAGAATGAAGTTTGGCATTGGAGTTGGGCATTCTGAAGGATGTAAATACTCACTTATTCTAAAAAAAAAAAAAAAAAAGGAAAAAAGAAAAAAGTCACACATACTATGCATGTACTGTAGATCAAAACGTTTGTACAGAGAGTTGACAGATCAAAAAACATTTCAGTTTTCAGTGGCATTTAGTAAAGATATCTCTCCTCCCACCAAGTCCTAAAGATTCAAAAACATCTTATTTTTATGCCACTGATAATTCCATCAGCTCTGAGTGATCACCATTCAAAAGTCAAGTGTGTACCACATCTAGGTTAAACCAGGTGTCCTGGAAACAGATTACATTTCTGGCTTTGTAAAATTTATTTTCATGACATTTTAGCATTTCTCTAACCAAACAGTTTTGCACACTGGAAGTTCATGCACTCAATAAATTTCACAGTCAACTACAAAATCTGCAGGTTAAATTTCTTCTCCTTGAACAACAGCATCTTCATAAAGGAAACCTCACAGAAAGAGCTAACAAGTTCACAGTTTATTTTAGACAAGGTACCATGGCTATTTCTTACCTTAAGAAAGCATTAAAAAGAGCGACCAGAACCAATAGGCACATTTTTATACTTGCCTGTGTTACCGCTGTAATTTTTAAAGGTACTCAGGTGAGCACGGCTATAATATGTAGAGATGGGTCCCACAGTTGAAGAACCCGAAAGTTTCGTGGAGAGGGACTGCAAGAAACACAACACCATTCACGCCTAGACTTTTTCTTTTCTGTTTTTTTAAAAATAAAGTAAAATAAATAAAAAAACGCGGACCAAAGCTTGGCCACGCAAGCGCGCCCCGGGACACGCAGAGCCGGGAAGGCCCCGCCGCTCGCATCGGGGCCGGGGCACGGCGGCCGAGGGGCCGCAGGGCTCCAGGCGCTGCCCCAAGAGGGGCTGCCCCGGCAGGCTGCGGGGCGAGGTGGGGGCTTCCCCTGCTCCGGGGCATCACCTGCTCCGGGACCATCCGTCACCCGCTCCGGGACCATCCGTCAGGGGCCGTGCGCGGAGCAACGCTCCCAGGCCGCGGCCATAGCGCTGCCGGGCCGGAGCCATGGCGCAGGCGCCGGGCGGGAGTCAGTGCTGTGGGATAAAGGTGTTCCCATTATCCACGTCCTTTCTCGGCCCGCGTCCAGCTCTCTGGAAGGTGGCAATGCAGCTCGTGCTAACACAGGGCTGTGGAAGGGATCCGCAGCAATGCCCGATGCAGTCCCTTGGCGGTCCGTGCTGTTCAGGGCTGCTCGGCCAGAACGAAAGAACCACCACCTTAAATGCTGCCCAGCGCTGTGTAGGCACTGCCTCCCTCCACTGCCCTGTAGTCACGGTGCTCCTGACTCTTAATTTTAATTCCCCTCGTGGTAAATCCCGAGAACCTCAGATGAGAACAACACAGGCTTTAAGTCATAAACAAGCTTTTCTTGGACCTTTGATTGACAGCTCTGCTCGGCAGCAGCAGTTCGCGAGGAGCAAAATCCAGAGCTTTGCTCCATATCTCAAGTTCCGTATCCTGCTCCCTCCCATGCCTGTGCCACCACTTACCTTCCCTGTGGAGCTGTCTGCTCCGGGGAACAGCCCCATTCAGATCCCTGGAGTGCAGCTCTAAAAAGGCAGAGTTCATTCGGTCATGTCCTACTTCTGGGACAGGAACAGGCCGCGGCATTGTTTACTAATTATGAAGTGTTTGGAAGCTGCTCATCTTTACTTTCCCGTTTTAAAGCATGAATGCAGCTCTTCCATGCTTTTACAGCTGTGGATATTGTGTGTGCATACCCTTTTTAGAAACAAATGAGCATTGTGTAAAAATGCCAGGCCAGCATTTTGAACGAGATGAAAACAGCACATACGGAGTGGGAGCATGAGTCTAAATGGAGCACTGTAGCAGCTAAACTGTGAGTTGTGCTAGAAAAAACACAACTGGTAAAGCACTTGGGCTGAATGAAGTCCATGAGGATGTGCAAGTATCGGTATCAAAAAGTATCAAATACTTCATATGAGGACTGAGCTCCAAAGGAGGATATAATACCTTATTAAATACCTTGATTGGTACCAACAAGCCTTCATTCAGTTTTGAAACAAAAAAAAAAAGCTGTGAACTTTAAATTAGTTACAGATAGGGAACAACCTTCTCGGACTTTGGCTTAATTATGCTTTCTAGCTAAACGATGATCGTATGAGGCAAAGAAAATGTTAGCATTTGCGGGACATCAGGAGCAAGAACAAGAGAAAAAACACAATGCAATTATCACCTGTGGTCAGTGAGGTGTAACAAGAGCTGGACTGTACCAAATACTGTAATGACAATTATCTCTGGGCCTCCGTGGTTCTCCAAACTAATTCACCTGTATTTTTTTGTCAGAGCAAATAAATGCTAGGTGGGTAACATAAATGCTTTATAGTGCCTATTTGTAAGCATAAATGAAATAGTACTATGTGCTAATTTGACCCATTTGTGAAGATTACTAAAATATGGCAGTGTAAAATCCTTGGAACTCACAAGAGGTCCATTCATTTCAAAGGCTGGGGAGGATACTTGTTAATTTCATACTCACAACTTTTTGATGGAACACTTCAGGAAAAAATGGCCCCAGGATACAATGCTTTGTAACACTGACAAAACATACAGCTGCTTTCTAAAATAATTTGTTGGGTAAAGCTTGTGCTGTAGAGGAGTGCCAGAAAGGAATGCCCATCAGAGATATACATGATTTCCATAATAATCATCAAAGTGGCTGACAGTAGAATAAATAATGTTGGTCTGCATCGTGGGTGGTTGCAGACCAGTCTGTTTACATATATGAACTGCTGATGGATGAGAGGAGAGGGAGCATGCAGCCTTGAGGTATCTCACTTATTCATCAGACCCCTAAGGTCTTGCAAGTAAACCGTGATGACACAGTCATAAGCAAAATGGGAGTTAGAGGGAAACTCTTTAAACCCTCGATTAAACCCCTGACAGGACTAACAGAGGTAAAAGTGCTTAGACAAGACAAAAAATTGTAATTCCTTGGAAGGCTGCTGTTGCTAATGATGTTTTGAACAATACAGCTGTGTGTTGGAAATGGTGGGAGCTGATATCAATGCTCTGTAACAAAACATCAGTAAAACTGAAAGTTAAATTCACTAATTTCTAACCGGTCTCTCCTTAACATGCAGCCTGGAGACACAATCAGCCACACATTAGAACATCATCTTTCATAAAGATCAGAATGGTGATCTGAAAAGAACATGAGGAAGGTAAGATGGAACAAAATATACGATATGCTGGTGTACGCCTATTGTATAAAATGACTTGAAGAGGGTATTTCCTGAAACCATGCTTGCAGTGAATGTCAAAGGAAAATAACCAAAGCAAAGATAAATACACAGTTTATGGAGAGGATATTGCTACAGCTTCACACAGTCAATCTATGTCATAGTCTCTTAAAACAGGCTACAAGAAGGCTGTAAAATTTGATGACCTTGAGTAGGGAGTGGCAGAAAAGCAGAGATTTTTCTGATATAAAGCCTCTTCGAGCCATAATTAATGGTAAAAGAACAACTCCTTTTAATGCTCATTACATAGGTAATTGTTGTGCATAAACTAATAGGTTATTTTTATTTCTCCTCAGTGTTCCATCTTTTGTTTTAAATCACAATTCTGCTGTTTCAGTGTGACAATATTTTGAACTGGTGGGTCAAGTTTAGGAAGACATATTTAATAACTGTGGTGGTAGGAATTCAGTATGTTGTCTTGATTAACTGGATAAAGAGTGTAGAATATCAATTTAGTAGTGAGTTTACTTTATTGTTTTATTATGTAAATAGAAGTTGACTGTCTTTATTCTGGGAAAAAATGTGTTATTTTAATGTGTTTCTGTTGGACTGACTGCTCTTTTTAGCTGCAACTAGAAAGGAATACATTTTTACTGCACATAATTGAGGCAGGTGGACCAATTTCCCCTGATGGGTCTGTCATGGTAGGACAAATCTAAATTTCAGACCTGCTGCATTTTTTTGCCAGCTAAAAAACCCAGGACTAAGACAAATTTTCAATTTTTTAAAAAAAATTTATTTGAATGCTGGCAGCTCCACACAAAGCATGGGACCCCACTACGTTATAACACTTCAGTGGAATTATAATAGAGAAATTAAAATAACTAAAAAACTAAAAACAACTATGAAAAATACTATTCTAACTTTTAATACTGAAGACAACTACGAACAAAGTAAACAAACTATCCATGGAAGGCATACCTCTACTTGAAATGCTGCTCCAGTAATCTAAACAGAGATAAGGATTGTTTGTTATTTGTTTAAGGTTGTTTTCTTTTTCTTTTAAAATTCTTTTTAAACTGATTTTTGAGTAGCATAGAAACTTCTCAGCTAAGAAATATTAGAAAATAAGTATCAGCAGATAATGTGATCTAGCAGGTGGAACACTTGGCTGAAAAACTGAACATTCAGGATCAGTTCTCAATAGCCCCTCCTGGTCTGCTGTAATTTCAGGAAAATCATCTGCACGTTTAGGTAGCATCTCATTTGAAGGGGCCATACTCATTTTCAGACTACTTTCAGAAACTACACTTACCCATGAGCCTTCATGTCAAGCCCCTTCTCCCTGCCCCTGTCTTTACATAATTGTGTTTTCTTACCATCCTTATCTACACGAACAATGAGGACATTATCTTGCCCTTTGATCATGAAATTCTGTGTTTACTCACTTGAGCTCTGTGATTGCTGCCAGACGAGTAATACACATCCTCAGTCTGGTTTCTGAAGCAGGCTCTGAAGTGGACAGGTATTAAAAAACCCAGATGTTTGCAAAATTGAATAGTACCCAATATACAGCTTTATGAACAGGAGTAATTAAAAATGAGATTTGTAAAGTGCCCATCTATTTCCATACTTGACTTCTCCAGGTCAGTGCCTGGGGTCATACAGAAAAAGCTTGATAGTTACACCACCAGTTATCTTCAGCTCAGACATGCAGTTTAGGCTTTACTGTGGGCCCAACAATAATACATTTAATTAATACCAAAGATCATCGCTTCAAATGGAGAGAGAACCCAATTTGCCAAAATACAGAAAAAAAAATAGATTGAATTGACTCCCAAAGTAGACACTCATGACTAAAATATATATACCCCCCCAATCATCTGAGAAAGTCCCACGAAAGCACTCTGAATTGCACTACTGTCAAACCACTGAAACCATGAATTATAGCTAAATTATAAACACAGATATAACTATAGGCCCTTTCTGTCTTCTTCATGAGTTTCCTAACATTCTTAACTGAAACAATTCAGCATTGAGTGGTCTTCTCAAGGTCTTGCTGTTGCCACAGTTCTTGTTCACAAGACTGTAGTAGTTCATTGAATGAAGACATAAAGGTGACTCTGTATCTACTGATTATTTCACATGCAGACACAAGTGGGACAGGGTGAGCAACACCAGCCTTCTCAGCTGGTAGACAACTACCACCACAGCCAATTTCGGATCAAGCAGCCCATGTGTTGTTCTGTGCATCCTCCCTCTGAGAGCCTGCTCAGCCCCTTCCTAAAGCTCACAGAGGCTTCCATGAGGTGCAGGGGGCCCAGTGGCTGGTACAATCATAGAACCACAGAATATGCTGAGTGGGAAGAGACCCATTAGAATCATTGAATCCAACTCTGGCCCAACACAGAACATCTCAAGAATCCCACCATGTGCCTGAGAGCACTGTCCAAATGCTTCTCGAGCTCTGTCAGGCTTGAGGCTGTGACCACTTCCCTCGGATGCCTGTTCAAGTACCCAACCATCCTCTGGGTGAAAAAGCTTTTCCTGATACACAACATAAACCACCTATGACTCAGCTTCATGCTGTTTTCTCAAGTCCTGTCATTGGGTACCACAGAGATCAGTGCCTGCCCCTCCTCTTCCCCCCACGCACAAGTTGAAGACCGCAATGAGGTCTCTCATCAGTCTCCTCCAGGCTGAACAAACCAAGTGACTTCAGCCGCTCCTCATATGGCTTCCCCTTAAGGCTCTTCATCCTCGCAAACCTCCTTTGGATGTTCTCTAACAGCTTAATGTCGTTTTTATACTGTGTCACCCAAAACTGCCCCCAGCACTCGAGGCGAGGCCGCCCCAGTGCAGAGCAGAGCGGGACAATCCCCTCCCTTGCTCGGCTGACGATGCTGTGCTCCCAGGACAGGCTTGGCCCTTCTGGCTGCCAGGGCACCGCTGACTCACATTCAACTTTCCATCGACCATGAGCCCCAGGGCCCTTTGCACAGCGCTGCTCTCCCGTTCCCCAGGCTACACACACAGCCCNTGTCCCGGCGGAGCTGCCGGGAGGGCGGCTACGCTGAGCTCGGCTGTCTGTGCTCGCACCCAGCCCTGCGCGGGGGGAGCTGCTGCTCCGTCTTTGTGGCCGCGGCTGCGGAGGGCGGCGGTGCTGCGGTTCGCGGGGAGCCGAGCGGCGGCGGCGGCAGCGGCAGCAGCGGCAGCAGCAACAGCAGCAGCCATGGGGCT
>VXBC01003613.1:640461-748049 GCA_013399945.1 Ploceus nigricollis | reverse complement strand
CTCTGCCCGCCCCGTTCGGGCGTGTCCCGGCGGAGCTGCCGGGAGGGCGGCTACGCTGAGCTCGGCTGTCTGTGCTCGCACCCAGCCCTGCGCGGGGGGAGCTGCTGCTCCGTCTTTGTGGCCGCGGCTGCGGAGGGCGGCGGTGCTGCGGTTCGCGGGGAGCCGAGCGGCGGCGGCGGCAGCGGCAGCAGCGGCAGCAGCAACAGCAGCAGCCATGGGGCTGCAGCCTCTGGAGTTCAGCGACTGCTACCTGGACAGCCCCTGGTTCAGGGAGCGGGTGAGAGCCCATGAGGCCGAGCTGGAGAAGACCAATAAGTTTATTAAGGAGTTGCTGAAGGATGGGAAGAACCTGATCGCCGCAACCAAGAGTGAGTGGCGGGGAGCGGGGGGAGCTGCGGGGGCGGCTGCCCGGCGCCGGGAGCTTTCGCCTTTGAGCCGGCGGCGCTCGCCTTTGTGGCACAGAGCTTTGCGTTGTTCAGCCTCTCCCTTGGGTTCCCCATCAGCCGCTTGGAGACGCAGGTCCTCTCCAGCCCTTCTCCGCGGAGGGGAATAAGGGATAGAGGCGGTGGCAGCGCCGGCTGACTCCTGTTGCATCTGCCCGGTTCCTGGGCCGGGCCTGGCTTCTGTGTTCGGCGGTGCCGAGCCCGGAGCAGCCCCGGCTCCGTGTGAAATCCGCCGGGAGGACTCGGTCCCAGGTGTTGCTGGTGCACTGCAAGCTGAGCGGCTGTGGATCGCGTACCTGACCATAACCATGTTGTGCCTGTGCATTGCAGCCTGTGGAGAGGCTGCTGGAAAATACCTCTATCAAAAGAAGTGTGTTCAGGAATTATCAGACTTAGTTTTGTGCTGACGGCGCTGGTTACCAGTTCTGTGCCTTTGACCTCTTAAAATGTGATCGTGTTTTGTTAATTTTGCGTTTAATTGTTGTGTTTCTTTCTAGTGTATATAAATAGTTAGCTATAATGTGTTTTATGTGGGAATCATGTTTTTTGCCTTGAATAACCATGTTCATGCAGGTTCTTAGTATTTTTTGTTGTTGTTATTTTATTGTGCTAATGTATTTTTTCCATTTAACATAAGACACAGTTGTGTAGTCATCTAAATATTTAGTAGGATGATTTGCTATACCAATTTTTCAAATAAACCACTAGTACAGTGCTCTGGCACTGTGTTCTCGGAAATGTACAGCACCTATGGTATGGTAAACTTCTGAAGCCAGGAAACCATGCTGTCAGGATGTTTCCATTAAACTGATAGGGCTTTGGCTGGTGGTTTGATCAGTGTAGCTGCCTGGATATGGTGAAGTTTTTAAAACCAGAATTAACTCATTTCTGTAAATAAAAACTACTGTTTTCTGGTTTTGTCTCTGGTAGAAAATGCCATATCAAATTTCACTTGTCTCTAACTGTTATTCTTTGGCCAGTTAACATTCAGTTACTGCAAATTGTGATCTTAGAGGATTATTCAAAATCTGTGACTTGAAGTGTCAGTATAAATCATTTTAACTTGGAGTGTAAAATAAAAAAGTGTCCCCAAAATTGGCTAAGAACAGTAGAGGGAAATCATTCCATTTCTCTTCCTCAAGCATCTAGGCAGTATTTTGGTAACTGCCCCAGGCTCCAGTTGCTCATGTACAGTAATGTATATATAACTTAATTTGAAAGCATGGAGCTGGCTGTGGTGAGGAAAGCCCTAACTCAAATGAGCATCCTGTCCACAGCTGGGTGTCCACAGCATACCAGAATCCTGTGCTGGTAAATTGGCTTTATGTGCAGTGCTCAGGGTGCTTTCCTGTGTGTGGTGGAAGCCAAGTGTGCTGGCCAGAGCCACCTTGCCTGAGAGGGCTCCGTGAAATACTTTGGGCTAGCCCATGAGGAATATTTAGAGAGGCTATCTGAGATCCTGCCTGTTCAGGTCTAAGCACTGCCTTCCTTTCTGAGATGACAGTCAGAAGGTTTATTCTTGAGTTTAGTTGCTGTACCTTATTCTAACAAACATCTTCAGCATACTTGTTTGAAAAATACAAACATGTTAGAATCTTCTTCCCACATTTCAGGTTTCTGCAGTTGTCTCTCCTCTTTAGAGTGCCCTAAGTGACAGGTTTGAAGCTGAGTTGCCTTCCACTGGTGCTGGTGAAGGACTGCCACTGTTCAACAGACATTTAAAGACAAATTGATGTAGAAGAAGCACAAGAAGCCCAGTGGTTAAAACCCACTAAAACCCCAGTGGTTAGGGTATTGGCCCTCCTTGTGCTTTCAGAAGAAAACGTTATCATCTAAATTCTTTGAGGAACTTGATTCATTTGCTGTCAGGAAACCAAATGGGATTAGTATTTGTTCCAAAAACCCAGCTTGAGAAGTGGTCTAGACACAATGATCTATTCATTTGTGTCCAAACTGCATTTTCTGCACAAAGAGAGTCTCACTGCAATTTTGAGAATGTGATAATAAAGCAGGGTGTCGTGAGCTTAGATGACTGCCTCTTAAACAACAGTTGCTGACAATTTTTAGAAAATTGTTTTAGTCTTTTCAACAAAAAATGTCATCTTGATAATAGCTAAAATATTTCCCTGATTCTAGAACCAGGTAAAAGATGAGATTTGTGCCTGGTGTAATTGATATTTGAGTGTGATAAGCTGCACTGAGTGGTGTGTAAAGTATAAAACATAGTAGATGCACTAGTTTTTTTGAATTTGTGGGAGATGTGTAATTTGTGGGACTGCAATAGACACTGTCAGCATTTCAGCATTTCCCTCCCTTAGCAATTTCCTCATTTCACTTGTAAAGCTGGCAGCAAACGTTATGGGGATTCTTAAGGTGTGAATAACTGATGCAATTGAATAGATCCCTCTTCCTGCCTGACAGACAGCCTTGTTAAGTGACTTTGATGCTGCCTGCACTTGGTTACATCTTGACAGGTAATAGCAGATACTGCTACCACTCCCTCTAACTCATAGGAACTATCAGTGTCTTGCAGGGTGCAACAGTGACATGATGTGGATCCTCTCATTGGCTCCTTTCCATTTGTCTCCTCAGTTGTATGAGATTGTATTTTTCACCTAAAACTCAGGAGAATTGATTTTTGCTAGTACAGGACTATACTGTTTAAAAAAGAGAACAAAAAAAAGAATTTACATTTTTAAATTTTTTAATTTCTAGAGAAAAGCATACTTCAAGTGTATCTTTATGCTTTAAAGTTTCAGTAGTTTCAAGGATGTGATGTGACTCAAAGCTGTCTGTTTCCTGTGTAAGATTTTGAATCATTGAGTTGTCTAGTTCAGGCTAAATATTGGAAGGATGAATAAACAATAGGTGGTTCTTCCTTTTTTTGGTGACAGTTAAATGTGTTTAAAAGGTGTACAAACCCATTTTTCCCTACTGTTACTAATCAGTAAATTCAAGTGGTATACACATAAGCTTTTAAAAATAAAAATGCAATATTTCTTAGGGGATTCCAGTTCAGTTAAACAAGTTAGGATCAATAGAGTTTATAAATAACTTCTGGATGGAGGTAGTTGTGCTTCAGTGGAAGTGAATTTAAAGGTGCCTGATAAGAGAATCCTTATTCTGAATCATGAAAGGAATGTAAGAGCTTTAGTTCTGGGCTCTTAAAAATCTGCAGTGCAATTTGTTGGAAGCTAAAGAATACACTGAATAAATACTATATATTTAGTCAGAATTCTTCTCCCTATGTTGGTCCAACTCTAGGTCTCTTCACACGAGTGTGAGATTTTTGGGGGGCTTTTGGAGATATTTTTTGAAGGTTTTTTTTTTGTACACCTGCAGCAGGAGCTGCCACTGCTAATGAGATGCCAAGTGGAATAGGAAGAGTCAGGATGGGTATAGGTTTTGGCCCTCTCACAGGGCCTTTGCAAAGGATACTCGTGAGTGCATGCTCACAGCTGTTCCATGTGCCTGAAAGCAGAGCCTCCCCGTTCTTGGATTTAGGCTCAAACTGGAGCAGAATTCTGTTTGAGTCAACTGCAATGACTTTGTGGTGGGCTGGTGAAGACAGAAAAAAAGAGAACTAGGTGCAGTGGGCATCCTTGCTATCCAGTGCAGCCCAGTGTATTCAGTGATGGTTTCTTATTGCCAATTTCATTTTGTGTTTTTCATGGAAGAGTTATTTCTTGCACTCTTCCAGACAGCATACAAAATGGCAACCAGATTTACTTTATGTGTAGAAAGAGTTTGTTGGAATATACAGAGTTACTGATGAGTATTTGTTTTAGAAAAGATGACTGAAGAACCTAATCCAGTCCCAAGCCCCAGTCTGGTATCTGAGTTGTCCAAACCCATATGCTTTTTCTTGGCCAGTTCTCTTGGTGTGTGGTGGTGGTTGACCTTCCAGACACTGGTCTAGTTAGATTTTGGCCTGACTTGGTGTATATATTATGTAAATATAAAAGCTGTGGTAATCCACATAATAACACCACATTGAAACCTCTCAGACCACTTGAGCTGTGGTGCATTTTTTTCTTAAGCACTAATTGTCTATTTTTTAAAGCTTTCCTTAATATAATCTGCAGTTATGAAACCATGTGTAATGTGTGCCAGCTTTCGAAGTCTTAGGAATTTTTTTTGCAACAAAAATGTTCTACTGACATTCCAGTACATGTCAAAGAAGTAAGATAAAACCACTAATACAGGGCTTGTTAATAACTTCTAGACAAGAAATGGGCAGTCACTAAAGATTTAGGTAGAATCCAAAGGTTGAGTAAAAACTTAATGCCATTCTTACTTAATGGGGAATGGGGGAATATTGCAAGAGGATCTCAGTTGAACTTGTGTGCAAAGTTTCCTGAGTCAGCTGAGGTTAGTTAGGGCTCTATATTTGATTATTTTGCCTTGAATTCAGTGAGACCTCTGAATTAATAAATCTTTACATTTAGCACTTTAGAAAGCGATTTTATTTTCAATTAGTAACTCACACCCAGGCTTTATATTTATTGTAAGGCATGCTTTAGGTGTGGTAACCATAAGCAAATCAATGTTGTATGTGAATGCTCTGAGATTTAAATTTGGAATATACTCTGCTAGGGCCACGTTAGATAAAAATTACTTCAAGGGCAGTATTGCAAAGGCTACTGAGCTCTGTGTACCTTTAAAAACCTCCAGCTTTCTATTGGAAGTGTTTCCATTATTGAGCTCATTAGAAAACTAAGGCAAACAGGTACTTTGGGGCCCATCTAATAGAGATTTCCCTTAAGAAAGAGCTGCTGATAAAAATGTAATAAAATGTTGCTTTTCCATTCCCTTCAAGATAATTGCCACAGCTCAGGCCTAATTAATTCTGACAGCACTTTATTTTTTTTTCTTTTCTGCTTGTAGATAAAGTTGTTTCTGTACAAGGACCAGGATAAATGTTTGTATTTAAGAAAGTACTCTAAAGAACATTTTGTTTAGCTCCACCCCAAGTAGGGCATTCGTTACTGTGTCAGTAGCTATAAAAAGTGTCAGGCTCATTCTGTGGAGGATGCGAGTTTGTCAGCTTGAATCTCATCTCTTCAGCTTGAATTACTAACTAGCTCCATTACTGTCTTTGTCCTGGAGATGTTCCACTGTTCATTTTTTTTCTGTATTGAAAGCAGAGTGTTGTGCTACTGAACATCTGTGATATCAGAAAATATGAAAATTCATTAATTTATATGGATTTTCTTAGTTCTGAGAGATGAGAAAACCTGTCATTAAATGAAGTGATTTTGTCTTTTAATCATTTGGGGAAAAGGTATCATTTTTCAGCTTTAGATAAAATGTGTGACTGGTCATTAAAGAGAGCATCACTGATAGGCATAATTGTCAGTCTTCAGGACAAAACAAACATAAATAAGTTTATAATTTTTTAGAGATGTTGTCTGGTAGATCATGTTGAGAAGTTTTTTTTCCTTGATTTTTTTTTAAATGACAAGACTTTTAGAAAGGTAATTTTAGAATTCTATGGAATCTCAGTCTATCTTAAGGAGTTGTAAAAAAGAGTGGATTTGCCCTACAGTCTGTAAAGTACCAACACCTGCTTGCAATTGAGAAAAATAGGCCCACTGCTAAGGCTGTAGGTGTATGCCCGTCCTAAAATTATCCTGTGCCTTCCAGCTCTGTGTTGCAAAAATCTTGCAAATTTTAGCAAGCTGACCTTATGACACTGATAACACTTCTCAAGTCCAGTCTAAAATAACTTGGTAAGTTTTATTGAGGAACAACATCTCTTTCTGTCTGGCCCAGATGTTTTTCCAAGGGGGCAGGAAGGAGAGTGCTATGGTGATTTTTTTTTTTTTTTGGGAAGTAGCATACAGGCTGGGTGCTCTGCCAGTGCTTTAGGCAGGGAGCACGTGGAAACATGTTTGGACTGGCACTGAAGAGCTGCATCCCAGTACTTGTCTCCTCCTTCCCAGCTGTTTTGTAACATTACGTAATTAATGTATAAGGTTTACATTGACTGTAGTGCTTTTGTTTTACAATGCCAACATCAGTCACTACTGCAACACTTAGCACATTAACCTAAAAACCACGGGCTTGGCTGTTTTAGAGAGAGAGTTCACAGCATGTGAATCTTGGCAATATGCTTAATGTTTTGATAGTGTGGGTTGTGGCTTCTTGAGATAATTTTTATGATTTGCTCATGTCTGATGGGGCTTCCTTTTGTGTCTAATGCCACTTTTCTGAGTTTCAGTACCATATTTACTGTTCTATGACAGTTGTCCTTTAGATACTACAATATGCTCAGTGTTTTGGTTATCTTTTAAAAGTCTTCAAATTTCTGAGTTGGCTAATTAAGACACTTGGAGCAATTGAATGCTTTCTGGAGTATCTAATGAGTGTAAAATATATGATCAGATAAACTTGGGCACATATTGGCAGAATAATTTAAGAAACTACTGTTCAGGGAATGTAACATTTCTCTGCTGGTGGTTGCTGCCACCCACTGTAGTTGTCAATTTTAATCAGCGCCCAAAATCTGCCTTGTTGCTAAGTCAAACCCATCTTCCTTGCCAAATTTAAACTCAGCCATCAGTTTTGCAATGAGTTGAAGCAGGCACTTGCACTCCATCCCAGCAGCTCCTGTGGAGGTTGTTTTCCTCTGGGTGTGACTTTGATGGAGAGAGGGCAATAATTTATGAAGCCCCATATTATACAGCTGGGATAAATGTGTGCCTTCTGTCCAAAACACGTGTCTTGGTATCTCACTGGGAAATAAGATACTGGAAAGGGAAGTGTGTGGCCTGGTTTACACTATCCTCCACTTCTTTTCCTAAACAGATAATTTTGGCAAATTTTGACAGACAACCTCAGTGTTATGTTGTTTTTCCATACCTGATTGTAACTATTGATGGAGCTTCTTGCAGATAACGTGTTCTTTGTCTCTTACTCCTTCTGCTCTGTTTTTGTTTCCTCCCTTTGTTGTTCTTTTCCATCCTCTGTGTTTGCTCATCTTTCAGGATAAAAATAGAGAGAAAACATCCAGGCCCGCAGAAGCTATGTGGCCATCACAGGCCAAGGCCAAATCAGAAGTTCCTGTAAATCATTCATGCTAGGCTTGTCCTTTGTGGGAAAGGAGCAGTGTGAGGGGAAAAATAATCTACAGGGATGGAAAATCACAGTGTTATTAAATAGATTGTGGTTTTACTACAGCCCACACCTTTGAGTAAACCGTGTTGTTGCCTCTTTAAATGAGAGAACTGGGCAGGTGGAGGTTATTGGCTCAATAGGTAGGTTAGAGAGGGGCTTTGTCTCTCAGTAAGTCTCATTGTTACAGCTTCCCTGGGTCCTTGTCAGCTTTTGTATGTGCACCTGGCTGATTGGGACTGCATGTCCTTGAAGAGGAAAAACAATTCTTTGTTTAATTTGGCAGGGAAAATTGAGTATCCAGGATGAAACTGAGCAGGGCTTTGTACCAGAGCTGGGCCTTGAAGGACATTGTAGTGTGTGTGGTGTCCAGGAATAGGTTCTCAGCCACTTTGTTGCTGGTGAATGGTTTTTAGCTTTGAAAGTATCCATTTCCTCCATTAGGCTGGTGCATGGGGGCTTAGAAACAATGAATTAATTAATCTTGAGGAGTATGAAGTTTGTCATACATTAAGTGTTTAAGCCTTAAGAAAAATCAGATTATATTGTATCAAATCTCAAAAACTGGGTTGTTTTCCCAAGCAGAGAGAGAGCATTGTATTTTTGTTTGGTTGGTTTAATCTGTGATTTTGTCAGTCATTAGAGTTGCTTGCTTTGAAAAATATTACTAATATTTGAATGTATGTGTGTTGGAACAAAAAAAAGTATATGGAAACTTGTAGCAGTTTTACATAAAAGTGTAATTGCTTAGAATGTACTTCTTCAAAAGAAATCCTGCTGTCTTGCAAACAGGTGGAGGGAGCACGCTGCCAGGTCACGGAGGACCTGACACAAACTTGTCAAAATATCATTTTGACAGTGGATCCCAGTTCTTAGAAATCTGTTGTGGGGCTGAGCTTGCAGCTTATGGGGATTAACAGACTGTGACTGCTGCATAGTGTCAGCCTTTGGAACACGTCAGTGCTCTGAGTGCAAAGCAGCGTAACTTGTCCATACCTTTTTCCTCTTAAAATCCCAAGTTGTAAACTCTCTGTTGGAGAGGCCTGGACTGACTGACAAACTCTCTCACGAGCCAAAGGACAGTTTCTCCAAAGCTTTTGCCTGTTCAACTTGTCAGCCTGCAAGCTTTTCAGAAACAAAGCTGACTTTGTCCAGTCTGCTCTCAAACACTTGCTCTGTGGTAATATTACTGTTCTTTTATTGTGCTTCATTTTATGCTTTCAGTCATTTCAAAATGCACAGTTTCAAATTTCTGTTGTGCCTCTTGTAGCTGCTCCCTTGTTCCAGGGGATTCAGTACCTTTGCTGAAAGAAATCAAACTATCTAGAATTATTGCCTTTATTTTTTTTTTTAAATTTTTAGAAGTGTCACGGCTTAATCCCAGCTAACAACTGAGAATCACACAGCCACTTGCTCATTCTCCCATCTAGTGGGATTGGGGAGAAAATTAGAAGGGTAAAAGCTAGAAAACTCCTGGGTTGAGATCAAGACAGTTCAACAGGGAAAGCAAAAGCCATGAGCATCAATAAAGCAAAACAAGGAATTATTCACTTCCCATGGACAGGCAGGTGTTCAGTCATTTCCAGGAGAGCGGGGCCCAATCATATGTAAGGGTTAGTTGGAAAGACAAATGCTGTTACTCCAAACATTCCCCCACTTCCTCCTTCTTCTCCCCTCTTTGTATACGGAGCATGACACCATAGGTATAGAAATTCCTGCTTATCAAACCTGATTTCCTTTTATGACAAGGTAATGCATCTAGTTGATCAAGGGAAGCCAGCTGATGTAAACGTTTTGGATTTCAGCAAGGCTTGGATACTGTCTCTCACAGGGTCCCTCTGCACAGGCTGTACAAACAGAGCCTGCAGTGGGTGAGCAGCTGGCTCACAGGTCAGGCAAAAAGGGCTGTAGTGAGGGGGGTGGGCTGGAGACCTGTCACTAGCGGTGTTCTGTAGGGCTCCGTCTTAAGCCCTGTGCTTTTCAACACCTTTATTACCAACTTGGATGCAGGACTGGAAGGGATACGAAACAAGTTTGCAGATCACACAAAACTGGGAGGAGCTGTTGATTCCCTGAAGACAGGGAGACCCTTTAGAGAGACTTTGGCACAATAGAGGGCTGGGCAATCACCAGCCAGGGCAAGTGTCAGATTCTGCACCTGGGATGGGGCAACCCTGGATGTACAGACAGACTGGGGAATGAGAGGCTGAAGAGCAGCGCTGTGCAAAGGGCCCTGGGGGTCCTGGTCGATGGAAAGTTGAATGTGAGTCAGCAGTGCCCTGGCAGCCAGGAGGGCAACTGTGTCCTGGGGGGCATCAGGCACAGCATGGCCAGCTGGGCAAGGGAGGGATTGTCCTGCTCTGCTCTGCTCTGCACTGGGGCGGCCTCACCTCCCGTGCTGGGGGCAGTTTGGGGTGCCACAGTATAACCAAGATATTAAACTATTAGAGAACATCCAAAGCAGGGCAAGAAAGGTGGTGAAGGGTCTTGAGGGGAAGCCCAGTGAGAAGTGGCTGAGGTCACTTGGTTTGTTCAGCCTGGAGAAGAGGAGACTGAGGAGAGACCTGCAGTTATGACTTCCTCATGTGGGAAGAGGAGGGGCAGACACTGAGCTCTTTTGTGTGGTGCCGAGTGACAAGATGTGAGGGAGTGGCCTGAAATTGTGTCGGGGGAGGCTTAGTTTGGATATCAGGAAAAAATTCTTTCCCCAGAGGATGGTTGGGCGCTGGAATGGGCTCCCCAGGAAAGTGGTCACAGCACCAACTCTGACAGAGCTCGAGAAGCATTTGGACAATACTCTTGGGCACATGGTGCGACTCTTGGGGATGGTGCTGTGCAGGGCCAGGAGTTGGACTCAGTGATCTCTGTGGGTCCATTCCAACTCAGCATATTCTGTGTAATATCCCTTCAGTCAGTTGGGGTCACCTGTCCCAGCTGGGTCTCATCCTAACCTCACACTCAACCAGTCTCCTCACCAGCATGGCTATGCAAAAACTAGAAAAGGCTTTAGCTTTGTGTAGGCCCTGCTCAGCAATAACAAAAACATCCCTATTACTGTCACTCTGTTCAGCACAAATCCAAAACTCAGCCCCATACCAGCCACTACGAAGAAAATTTACTCTGTCTCAGCCAAAACCAACAAAAGAAGTAGAAGAATCTTATGTTGAAAAGAAATGCTCTTCTCTCCCATGGCTATTTTTGTTTTGTTTCACAAAACACACTTATGTGTCTTCCAACACCATTACTGCTTGTCCCATGAGGTTCTGTAGGGTTGTACCTGAGGGGGAAGGCTGCCATCCTGAGGGGTAGGGAACTAGCTAGTCNCTGTGCAGGGCCAGGAGTTGGATTCAGTGATCTCTGTGGGTCCATTCCAACTCAGCATATTCTGTGTAATATCCCTTCAGTCAGTTGGGGTCACCTGTCCCAGCTGGGTCTCATCCTAACCTCACACTCAACCAGTCTCCTCACCAGCATGGCTATGCAAAAACTAGAAAAGGCTTTAGCTTTGTGTAGGCCCTGCTCAGCAATAACAAAAACATCCCTATTACTGTCACTCTGTTCAGCACAAATCCAAAACTCAGCCCCATACCAGCCACTACGAAGAAAATTTACTCTGTCTCAGCCAAAACCAACAAAAGAAGTAGAAGAATCTTATGTTGAAAAGAAATGCTCTTCTCTCCCATGGCTATTTTTGTTTTGTTTCACAAAACACACTTATGTGTCTTCCAACACCATTACTGCTTGTCCCATGAGGTTCTGTAGGGTTGTACCTGAGGGGGAAGGCTGCCATCCTGAGGGGTAGGGAACTAGCTAGTCAAGGGTGGAAATTTATTGTTGCCAATTGTGTCTCTCACTGCAGTTTTTTGCAATGTTTTGTGAAGGAATAGTTTTAAGCTCCAGACATGCAGCTCAAGTTTTTGTGTAGTTAGTGTAATGAACTAAGGAAATGTTAGTGTTGTATCTTTGAATGTCATATGTAGAACTTGGCACTCCGTTTAGATGAACTTTGCTGGGGGCCTATAGCAAAACTGAAGGACATTGGAACCCAGTGAGCCAAGTAGTGCAACCATCTCTGAGGGTATTGACGACTAGAAATGACCTTGAAGAGGGCTGAGACCTGAAAACAAGCAGATTGAAGGTCTGTGAGAAAGGTCAGTCACACACAACATAACAGAAAATTTTACTGTGTGTATACAAATATTGCACTGGATATGTAGTATGTGATATGAAGATGCAAATTTTATTTGGAAAATGTAGCTTTGAGACTCAAGAGAAATGATTCTTTGTCTTCACTTACCTGGAAATTCCATTTCCCTTCCTGCCTCCATTACCCACTGTAATATATCTGTAATTAGAATGTCCTAGGTATGAATTCCTCTTTATTAATTTACAAAATTACCTTGTATTTTGGTGCAACATAATTTGTATAGGGCACTTTTTTTTTTTTTTAGTTGCTGCAAATATGTTGCTGCCCGTTTTGAGGATCTTTCTATAGTGGTCATGGTTCATGTCTGCAAAGTTAGTTCTCTTTTCATGTACATGAATAATTTTATGTTATAAATGAAAGACCAAGCTGTTTCTAGAGAAGTGACTTTGTGAGCAGCTTTGGACAAACCCTTCACTAGTTTGTATCTTTTTTTCCATCAATA
This sequence comes from Ploceus nigricollis, assembly GCA_013399945.1. Lineage (NCBI taxonomy): Eukaryota > Metazoa > Chordata > Aves > Passeriformes > Ploceidae > Ploceus > Ploceus nigricollis. The sequence goes on along the minus strand of VXBC01003613.1, from coordinate 735,841 downwards.
TTTAATCTATTGCTTCAAATTTAGGGTTATCTGTTAAGCATTTAATGAATTTTGAAATGTCAGAGAAGCTTTGTGTTTGAGTCCTTTCTGCATTAGGGGAGGCTGCACCTTTTTCTCCCAGAAAAAGAGACTGCTCTTTTTCTGCAGTCATTATTTGAATTGAGCAGTAGTTACAAACTGTTCAAGTAAATAAGCTTAAATATAGAATCTTATATATAAACTTTAATCTTATATATAAACTTTTTAAAGTTTATATAACTTTATATATAAACTTCAAGTAAATTAGCTTAATATAGAATCTGAGAGGAGGATGTTCCATATTCTCCTGCTGTCATGTGGTGGACATCTCAGTACAGAGGGCATGGCAGTATGAGCTCACAAAGCAGATGTTCTGCCCTTGCCATGCAGACTATTCCAGTGGAAATTTCAGTCAGCAGTTTGGCTTTTCTAAGGTTTATAGCATTTCATCATTCACTTTTTTTTATAGAAAGCATGCAGATCTGAAGAAAAACAGATATGCCAACCTTGCTAAACCACTTCATGGATGTACTGAAGTCCAATTCAGGTCGGTAAAGTTATTGCAAGGCTTGCTTCATTGAAGAGGGTGTTTTCCCTCTTGTATGGGGTTTTTTTTGCTGTTGTTCTTGAGATGAAGCGGGCTTTAATACCTTCTTGGAAATTAGCTTGGCATAATTACCATCAGTGCATTTAAAAATGGAATTAGGAACTAAGATGTTGGGCAGGAAAAGTAGCAATTTTTTTTGGATGGAAGAAGCAACTGGGCCACAAGGGCAATTAATCTGATAGTGCCTCCTCCACCACTTCTCTCTGGTACAGAGAAAGGTTTCTTTCAGTGGAAATTAACTGTGTTTGTAAGCGACATGTAACCGAAACAAGTAATCAAAGCCCCTCCTGAAACAAAAGCTCCTGATGCCACAAAAATGTCAAATAACTCCCAAATAATTCTATCAATGTTTATTTCAATTTCAGTCCTTTTATAAATAAAGCTTTTTGCATGTGTTTTCTGTTCCTGTTGTGATAGCTATGGTTTGCTTGCTTTTAGGATCTTGAAGACTTGTGAGCAGATGAAAGGGATTGTATGCTTTTGATGTGTCAGGTTTGATAGCAAAGCCGTGTTAAGAGAATTTATCTTTAAAGAGCATTATCTTTTGAATAAGGATGCTGTTTTTCATAGGGTTTCAGGAAAAGAAAATTCTTTCTTTCAGTTTCTATTTTAAATATAGAATATTTCCATATTTAATAGTGGTCTGGAGGTGATCTCACGTATCATGAGGACATTATTGAATAGCCTTATTGGAACATTGCTTCCTAGACCCTATTATTAGTGTTGTAGCTGAGAGAGATAGGAGCAGCTGCTGAGTTTTGTTCTGAGTGCGTGGATGGGTGTGCTGGGGAGGCATTCCCAGTGACAAGCAGAGGCACTAGGGGATGCCAGGAAGGAATTTTGATTGGAAAATAGTTGACATGAACACAGTGGTTGGTGATTCTGTCTCTTCTTTCTCTGTCTTCTCTCTGAGAGGTCTGAGTAGTGTAACTTTTCAGATGATTCCTGCCACAGTCAGCAGAAATTGCTGCCTTCTTCACCTCATTTGATGTCTTTAGCTGCCTTTCTGGTGAACATTTATAAAGCAAACTCAGGTGGATGTTCGAGTATTAGGGATGTGCAGCAAAGGTCTAATAGGCATGGGTTTTAGTACATGCTACCATGGAGACATGCTCATGGTTCCTAAGAGGTTTTGGGATAGAGCTGTAGGACAGAACAATGGCTGAATCAAGTCCTCTTCAAAGCATGTACCTCTGATTCCTTGCTAGGCTTTGGAAAGGAATGCTCAGACCAGTGTTGCCAATGTCAGTTGAGTTTTTAGCCACAGCAGAACAATTACAAGGGGGAAAGACATGTCTTTGGTGGCTCTGTAAAAATTGATGTCAGTATTTAGGAATGTCAGAGGAAGAGAGTACGTCAGTTTTCTGAGGAGGGGTGTGGTGGGGTTTCTTTCTTACTTGCTTTCTTTAAGACACTTGCTTATTCCCAGTTGCTTTGCTTCCAGAGAGGGACCCATTATACTGCTGTCTAGTGCAGTTTGCCTCAGCCTTTTCAGGTGATGGATTCTCTAACCTTTTCCAGGCGGAAAAAGAAAAAAAAACATACTGTTTTGTATAACATTATAATATTTAATAATATTGAATGGTAGCATTCATTTATTGAGCATTATTGAGTGAATTTGTTAATTTGTTTTCATTTTCCCTTGTGTTTTTTGTTTGCTTAAACCTGTTGAATTTGACTGCTGGCAGTCACTTTTCTCAAGTTGCCTTTTGATACTTCATGGACTTCTCATGGTTTTTGGATCAAAGCCCATGGGAATGTTTTAGTGGTATGTGCAGTATAGGGAGCTGAGGATTCCTTGGTGTCATAAACAGTTCCATTAATGTTTGTTTTCTTAAGTTATAATGATGTTTGTCTGTGAGCCGGTTTAATGTTTGTTTTCATTTCAAGAAGATACATAGTTACAGCTGTAAGTGGGTAATGAATGTGAATAGAGGGAATTGAGAGTTGTTGTTTTGTGTCCCAGCAAAACGAAGCACGTCTGTCTGGCAATGACTAATTCTTCTGCATACTCTTAGTGAAACCAAATACTTAGGAATTCAAGTCAGAGGGAAATTCCGTGCTTTGCCCTATACTCCTGCAATGAACAGCTTGGTGTGGTTGGGATTCTTGGTAGCATGAAGCTCCTTATTTAGGGTTGCCACTAGAAAAATCCCGTAGAAGGATTTATATGCAGAAAATGTCATCAGGAGAATTAAAGGTGAATTTATTTACTTATGATCAGCCAAGTCACAACCCATTTTAAAGTCTTGCTAATGGTTTCCTGTGTTCTATTTGTAGCACTGTGGTTTTTTGTCAGGTGAAGTATGTACATGTTAAAGCACATTAATATGAGATTATTCTTAAAAATAAACAAGCAAAGCTCTTAACCTATATAGCATTTAAAAATCCTAAGTGTGTAAAGCATTTTAGGTGGGAACCTTCCAACATCCTGTGCACTAGGTTGGGCTGTGGCTCTGTTTACACATGGCTGAAGTGAGAGGCCAAGTGATTAGATAGGATTGCACATCAAGCCCTCACTGGAGATGGAGTTAGTTATTAGGAGGCCCTGACATTTAACCTTTTTACCCATGCATTGGCATATTTTGTTTTGTAAGACAGCTTGGAGACATTGGGATTGTGCTGTAAATTGTGAGAGTGTTGGACTGCCCACTGAATTCCCTAACCAGTGATCAGAACTGTTTTGTTGTAGGTTCTTGCAGATTTGAAGAGAGTGTGTTGGATTTTAAATGCTCAGTTTTATCATGCAGTCATGTTAAATGTTCCAGCGAGGTGGTGAACCCATCTGTACTTTCTGGAATGTGAAGGACATGGGACCGTTCTTACCTTGGTGCTCTGACAGAAGTTTGAATGTTTTGGCTTGTGCTGGTTGGAAATGTACCCCAACTCCAGCAATTGGTTCCAGAACTATATCCAGTCAGGCAACAATCTACACACATGGCACTAGTCACAGTACAGTGGCTTTGGCTTTTCCAAATCTCGCCTTGTGCCCAGCAGCTCACTCAGGCTGAAGGTGCAGCTGGCTGTGCCACCCTGTGCCCATGCACTGTCCCTTGGCTCAGTGCTGCCTCTCTGCTTCAGTCTGCCTCACACAGAGCTAGAGCTTTTGAAGCTCACTGCCAGTTTTGACTCTGTTTTCTCCTTTTCCTATCAGTTCCTAAGTTGGTTTCCTACCCAACTTAGTCTCTGCCCTTACAGATGGTTACTACTGACGCCAGTCCTAAATTTAGCCCTAAATTTTTTCTTCTGAATCCATCCTTAGTCCTAATTTGGTGTTTGTAGGCTTTAGCAGATACAAGCCAAGAAAGGAAATTTTCCCTGCTGATTCTAACATCTCTCATCATCTGGCAAACCTCTGCTGAACCCAGCAAAGAGTATTCCTGCTGGCTGCTACCCAGCCCTAAAAGTAATTGACTGAATTTTTGGATCCTTCTCTTACTGTCTGTTGACAGTGGTAACTAATAACAAAAAAAAAAAAATCTGAAAGCCTTGCAAGTGAATCCTAGCTCAAGTCTTGCCCTAACACAAAGCAGGTGGCTCCCACTGAACTGCTAAATGAGGCATGAACTAAATCTTACTTGGTTCCATTGTTTTATATTGATTGCATATGGATAAATGTCTTAGAGTAGTGTGAATCTCTGGAAACCAGGAGTGAAGATTATAGAATGTATGTAAAGCCAGTCTGCCTTTTATTTCCACCAATGGGAAAGAAGATAACAAATTGGGAATTGGGAAGGATTTGGGGTTTTTAATGGGCAACAGCAAGCCAGCTTAATTGTAAGTTGCCAATAGTCACAAAGTTTTCAATTTTTAAGCCATTTTTGTATTAGTAATTTTACTTGCCTTATAAAGCATTTTTTAATCTCTGTTACTAATAAGGACAAGAGGATGGTTGTGCTTTGAGTTGACATCAGACCAAGAATACAAGAAGACTGTTTATGCAGAGGTTCCCATTTGCAGATGCCTGCTGTGGGATTGAGACATATCAGGGGAAGATTGCCCTCCTCCTTCCCACAACCATACGTGAGAAAGAAAACATGAGTGCTTTTCCTTTCCCTTTGTAACCATATTGTTACATATTGATTGTATGTGAACCATTTGTCTCATGTGTCTTGATGGCACTTTAAATAAAGTTTTAAATACAGAAGGATTAGATAATTATTTTCTATATCTTTTACTGAGAGAAATTACATTTTGTGGGGAAAAATCTCTTCATTTACCGGGCTGTAATTAGGAAGTCACCATCCATTTTCTTCCCTCAGTTCTATATAATCTGTGCAACTGTAAGCACTGTTCAAAACTTACTGTACTACCTTTGTCTGGGAATCCTACACTGGTCTTTGGTATGTTTTACTTTGTTTTGGTATATTTGCTGCAATGTAGAAATAGGGAGGATCAGCTTGTGATAGTCATGTTTGGCTTTATTATGTGCCTGTTACTGCTAACTCTACACTCTAAATAAATTTGAGACCAAATCACTAGTTTTGAAAGAGTGGGCTGGGCTGGAGAAAAGCCATGATGTTTTGCTGTGGGTTTTGGCCACAGGAACAGAGAGGTCTTCTGAAAGGAGCGAATCTGATCTTATTTCTATTTTTCTTTAAAGGTTTCCTTCTCATCAGACTCTGTCTCTTGACATCCCAGGGCATCTCTTCTTTATCTTGCATCACCCCACAATTACACAGTACTTTGGTGAGCATTCTTGTGGTCAGTAACATGTGTTAGTACAAGTTGCACTTCCAGCTTTAAATGTGCCTCTAAAGAAGATGAAAAATAAACAAGTACTTGACAGTACTGAGGGCCCATGGCCACCTGGGAGCAAGCTTGTATTCGGGGTCTTGCACACACCCAATGCAAAGCTGTGATGGTAGAAAATAGAAAGGCCCTGCTGGAGCTTCCACAGGAAAAGCTAATGATGCTTTGCAATACTGAGGCTGGGGTTTGATATTATCTCTTGCTGCCAGTGCAACCTCCCTGGTTAATACAACTTCTGTAAGGGCCAGAAGAGACTTTGTCCTGTGCTGGAGCTTTTGGTGCAAAGTCTCAGGCACTGCAACTCCCTCCTGTTAGCTCTCCTGTGCCCTTGCAGAGCATATGCTTTCCCTGCCTGCTCTGCTTTTGCCCTGGAAGATGTAGCTGTCATTTCTATTTAAACAATTAGTTGTATAATTTCTGTACACAGAAACAAAGGAGTTGAAGTATAAATTATTGCAGAACTTTTATTGTAGGGTCTCTGAGGAAAGTAGATATTGTACTTTCCTTTCTTTCTTTCCACTATACTGGACACTTGCTTGATCAGATGTGCCAACATGCTTCCCCTTGGATAATTTTCCTTATCTTCTTAAGTTAGACATTTCTGCTTGAAACACTGCCTGAACATTTAATTGCTTTGGATGGGTATTTCTGCAGGAAAATTGTGGTAATACGGGTTATGCTTATGTTATGTTCCCATGAACTCCAGATACTTGTATGTGTGCTTGTGTGTTGCATCCTGGTATCTGTGTACTCTTCACCCATGACAGAAAATGAAGGGAAGAAACACCCACTAACTAGAAAAACTTGTAATTCAGTCCTTACACCTTCTTTGATACGCTGTCCCTTGCTAGACAGGGTTGTTATTTGAATTGCAGGATTTGAAGTTGAGGGCAGAATAGCCTGAAGCACTCTGTCATACTAACACAGAAGCTTTCATAATTGGTACAATTAATACCAGTATAATGTCTGTTGCAGTCATCATGTAGGAAGAAAACCTCATTCATTTGACTGTAAACATTCAGGTCAGTATTTCTTACACATTGTGGGTCACTAAATTTCTCACAGTACTCACAGAGGCTTGCTAAACTGAGATTATTTATGTGAAGTGATTTATTGGGCAAAACTGTCAGCAGAACTGCAAGCCTCAGTTGAGCTGGGTGAGATTTGTTATATACCATGGCCTCTACTAGGGTTCTGGCAAGTGAACCTTTCCTGAATAATGTGAAAGACCTTGTCAAGCTGTCTCTGATAATTAGATTTGACATAGCTAATACCTGAAATACAGGCAGGACAGTCATGTGGCCAAATCATGGCTTGTCAGCAGTGAATGTGTTTGTATTGGGTTGCCAGTGTTGTTTTTGGGAAGGGAGCATTGCAGAAAGAACATCTAGAAAAACATGTGTAGATGCTTCGTCCATTCTGTGCTGAAATAAAAGGCTATAGTTTTGCTATGCCAAATGGTTATTTATATATTTAATTCAAGCATAACAACTTTCCTTGTTTGATAAGAGGAGACTGAGACATGTGCAGATTTTGTGAAATACTTCAAACATTTTAATTCTGAGTATCTAAGAGTCACAGGATGAGCTTATGTTGTCAATCCTTCCTAGTGCTGAGGAACAGCAACATTTAACCATCTATCTCTTTAGTTTAATACTGACCTCATGTCTCCTGTCTCCCTTTTGTTTAATAGATTATAATGTTGGATTAAGTGAGGCTGTCATGCAATGTATTAGGTGCTGCTGTTGCTTTCTTTAATGACTAGGGAGGGATACAATTTAGAAAAAGAAAGCAACTAAAACATGGTTACGCAGAAGTGTCCCTGTGCTTGATTGCTGAAATTGCAGATAACAAGACCAAGATCATCTAACTGTTGGAAGAATCCTTTAAGCAAGCTGGGATTTCTATGGGCATCATTTCTGCAGAATAAATCCACAAAGTGCAAATGATGGCTCTTGAGTTTAAGGAAAAGCATAAACAATTATTTTCTGTTCCCTTAATGCCTTTCTGTGTTCTTCAGATCAAAATTTGCTCATTTATATTAAGAAATGAAAATATATTTAGCTTACTAATAAATGAAAGAGAGCTGCTTTAAAGTAATTCAGAAATTATTCATATCTTAGGCAAATTCCTAAGAGAGAGACAGGGAAGGTAAGTACGTTATGCAACTTGAAGTAAAAATTCTTCTTTCCTTTAAAAGAGCTTTGGATGAGTGCATTTTGTTGCTTTCTAGCTTTAAGATTTTAATAATTTTAATTTCCTAGTATCTGAGGAAAAGTCTTTCTGGATTACTGTGGCAAACAGGCTGAATGGATATAGTCAGAAATAGTTGTGGTTGCTTTCAACCAAATGTGGCCAGTTGCTCAATTGCCTTCATAATTCTTTCCTCTGCTTCTTAATTTGGTTGGCTGCACCTTTTTTTTTTTTTCTTCTAGCTTCAAAACAAAGTTCACAATTCAAGGAAAGAATAAATTGGAGCAGTTAGTGGCGTTTTTCTGACATGCACATTCCTGCAGGTAGCAGGAGTCACACCAGTTGAGCAAAACAACTTTGATTATTGGTGTTTTGCTTGGAGCCACAGAGTGGATTATGAAATTCCTGGAATCGAATTAAATTTCAAATATACAAAGCATAAAAACAATGTGGTGAACTTGTGGCTTGTGTTATCTGTAGGTTTTAGGGTGTTTTTTGTGTTTCCAATTTTCTCTAACTCTGTCAGGCCTTGGACACAAGGAGAACTTGAGTGTCTGTGGCTGAAACCCTTTTGAAAGCATGAAGAAAGCCAAAGAAAAGCTAAGTTTGCAGCTGTCTAAAGCAGTTTCCAGCTGATAGCCTGGCTTTGTCACACCCTGTTCTTTATTATACAAATCTGGCTGCTGGATTGCTTTGGTGCAGTGCTGTGCAGCAGCCAGAGATTCCTTTGGTCCAGTCCATGGGAGGTTAGAGTTGAGCTTCCCTGAAGAAGTGATAATTCTGGTTTATGGAGTCATTAACCCCACTGCTTTTCAAATAAATAGAAGATAAACTGGAATGTTTGTATCTTATTGTTATTTGGTCTGTTTGGCTGTATCACAGCAAATTATTTAAGCTGTGTCACAGGAGTTGGTAGTGTGATGTTATTCCCTCCCCCCCCAGTGTATTGCTAGCTCTCTTGTTTTTTCCTTTTGTTGTTCTTTTGTTTCTCTCTGATTTCTGTGATGTTGTTAGACTTTTTTTTTAACCAAGAATAAAGCAAACTTATTGGGGAAAGGGAGTTTCCTACTTTATGAAACTGAAGATACGATCCATGAGAGAATTAGTGCTATAAAAAAACTTAGAGTATTATTTATAGAGACTTCAACCTTTTTTTTTTTCCTCTGAAGATGCCTAGATATCCTGAGAAGTGCTATAATGCCTTCTGGTTTTCCCAGTTCATACTTAGCTAAACTGTGTGTGTGCAGAATGGATGGAGCAACCTATTGCCTGATGTCTGGTGAGATTTCCCTTCCCTCAATTAGCTGGATCATGTCAGTACTGCAAGAGAGAAACTGTGGCAACTTCTGTCTCTGGTTAGGGACTAACACTTAGAAAATGCTAGAGGAAGCTCAGGTGTGGCTATAAGCAAATTAAACAGTTTCTCGCTTCCATGAGCTCCTAAAATAACCCCTTAATTGCTAACTTGTTAAAGTTTTTAATAAATATGTACTGATTTGTCTCACATACTTGGACGGTGTGAATGTGACTTGATGGGCATGTCTTCATAGCATGATGAAGAATTTGGCAGCTAGAGGATTAAACACCATCTAGTTGCTTGTGATCTAGGTCAGATATGAATCTGGTGATCTGGATAATGAACCCCCAACTTGTTGACAATTAGCTTGCAGTGGACCTTCACTATAAATTACAGCATTTGTCTAACATTATGTACAAATGTAAGGTTGCAACATCATCCCTTTTTCTTCAGTTGTAGTATTAAAGAGAACTTAAAAAATTATTGTGAAATACAGCTAAGAAAGGAAAATACTACATGAAGACACTTGGCTTACTCTGAGGTTATGTTTGGGTAATTCAACTTTTAAAAAGAGTGAAGACTAATGATGAGGATACTAATTTTTTGTATGTAGTTGAAGCTATTGCTTCTTTACACATGCTGAATAGAGTCATCAAGGTTAAGATTTATAGTGGCTGTCTATTCTTATATTGGAAGATTTGATTAAATATTTGTTATATTTCCATCTTCAGGTTGTGTTGGGATTATGCCAGTGCCTGTAGATTGATTTGCCTGAAAAGATAGATTCCTCAGTTCCAAAAGTACTGTTTTTCGTTAGACAAATGTCTTTTCAAAGGTTTTAATTGTGGATATATGCATCTTTTTTCCTGAAGAATAACTGATGCTCCCTTTAACATGTAATCAGTGTAAGTTCTGCTCAGTTTTAAAACCCAAGCATTTAAGATTCATAGGTATTCTAGTGATATAGCTGTACCCTGTTTCATTACCAGTGCACCTGTAGCAGAAGTGGGGAGAGGAAGATGTGGTGACCTGAATAGCTGAGTATATTGTTCACTAATAGATTTTATCCTGCTGGTAAGAGGCTGAGGTACCTTCCTGTGTAATTGCTGGGGCACAGCATGAGTCAGTGACTTTATCAAAGTCTATTCATGGGCTGGAACATGAAACAAAGTCTCTTGAGCCCGGTTCTATTGTTTTGTGCATGAAGCCAGTTTTCCTAATTCAATGTATTTATTTCTAGTTTTAAACAGAATTTATGCCAAGTCACTTGAGTACTGGCATACATACACTACATTTATTTATTTGTTTGTTTGTTTTCTCAGGGCATTTCACTAGTGTGAAATCATTGCCCCCTGCTCCTTCAGAATTCCTGCCTAACTACAGCTGCTTTGAGCTTGGGATGCTCAAACGGTGGCAAGTATATGAAGCTAGGCAGATAGTTTGCAGCTGGGAGTTTGCAAACATGCAGGTGCCAGTTTGATTTGGGAAGAAGGTGTGTTTCCAGTGCTGTGGCCAGGCTGATGTGTGCAGAGAACATGGATGTGTGTGGCATTTGCCAGCTGTTGGGCTGCTATAAATGATATCATCAGAGTCAGACTTTGTCTGTGTCTTGCTCTGGGTTCATGATTTGGCTTCAGCCAGCAGCAGGTCAGACTTGCTTCATGTTTAAATCCAGTTTTCCTTGTAATACTGGCCATCAGTTTGCCCTTTTGGTTCTTAAAAGGATGAGTGTGATGTGTGATGTGCTTCCTTCATGTGTACTGTGTATCCTTGGTGGTCTTTTTCCCATGGTTGCAGGATTTGCACAAGCCCACTGATGGGTGTTTTCATCTTGGTCCCACATTTAGTCGTGAAATTACATTTGCACATGGTGGGGTAGCAGATATCAATGTAGTGCTGCCATTGCTGCCATTGATCAGGGATTTCAGTGATGTATGTTGAACGTGCAATCTGATCAAATTACCAGCTCACTGGTTCTAATACACAGTCTTTCTTGGAATATAAATCCTATGATACTATGTCCCAAAATAGTGTCTCAGTTGGTGTTTCAAAAAAAAAAAAAAAAAAGTTGTTCTTTTGGGCTTTTAAAAATCTATTTTCCCCATCATCACCTAACATTACTTGCAGGGTTGGAAGTGATGGATACAAAGACTTTGAGATGCCTTAGAAAAGACTGGCTTTAGTTACTATCTGCTCTTCTGCGTGCATTTCTGCTCCTTGGGAAGTGAATTCTGTGTTTCCAACTGCTTTTTTTTGTTTGCACTAAATGCACTATTATGTTTTCCCTGATCTGCTTCTGTAAATACTTGGTGAACCAGGGCAGAGTGTTGGCTGAGTGTTGGCCTTTTTCCAGCTCAAACACTCATCAGTCACATGTGTAGGGGTTATCATCCTGGTTTGAACTTTGTTCTGGCTTTTGGATGTGATAAATGCTCCAGGATCAACATGACAGCAGTTAATGAAACTACAGGTCATCAGTGTTTGTTTCTGAAGTGAAAACTGGCTGTGGGAGGGGAAATGTATTTCCTGTTACTTCATAATGTGGAAGCAAGGGATCTGCCTGGGCTTCTGTGTTCTTCTGCTCTTCAGAGCTGCTATGTTGCTGCAACACTGCTGGGCTGCTTTCAGCTGAATGAAGCGGTGGAGGAAGGTGGGGAGGAGCTACATGGTCTTTGATTTTTAGTGGTGCACGTGTAGTTCAAGATGCTGTTCAGTGCAACACTGTGCAGTAAATTTCTGGATGCCTTGTGTAAGTGGTTCTCATGTTTGTATCATGACTAGGTGGCATCTTCCAGTGGCATGAAAATAAGAGGGAGAAATAAAGTTTCATTTCTTTGGGTCACAGGCACTTTGTTGGGCTGTGTGCTTATTATTGGAGTATCCTGGGCATCCAAAGCATGGTGGGCAGCAGGGGAGGGAGAGGATTCTGCCTCTCTGCTCTGGTGAGATCCCATCTGCAGTGCTGCATCCAGCTGTGGGCTCCCAGCACAGGAAGGTCATGGACCTGTTGGAACAAGTCCAGAGGAGAGGGATGCCAAGATCATCAAATAGATGGAGCATTTCTCCTATGAGGAAAGGCTGAGAGAACTGGGATTATTCAGCCTGGAAGAGTGAAGGCTTCAGGGTGACCTAACTGCAGCCTTCCAGTACCTGAAGGGAGCCTATGAGAAAGATGGAGAAAGAGTATTTACAAGGGCATTCAGTGACAGGACAAGGGGGAACAGCTTCAAATGGTGAGACAGTAGGTTTAGATTGTATTTTAGAAAAGAACTCTTTGCTGTGAGGGTGGTGAGGCACTGGAAAAGCTTGCCCAGAGAAGTTTTAGATGCCCAATCCCTGTAAATGTTCAGTGCCAGGATGGATGGAGCTCTGAGCAACCTGGTCTACTGGAAGGTGTTCCTGCCTGTGGAAGGGGTTTTGAACTAGATGATCTTTAAGGTCCCATCCACCCCAAATCATTCTATGATTCTATGAAATATGTGATAGTGACTAAAATGCGACTTCATGCAATACTCTATAGAGTACATGATGAAACAAAGATTACAGAATTGGAAAAAGTGAATTTACTAATTGATTATTTCATCTTGGCCCTGAAGGTCTGATTCAAGCATGTTTATATTATGAATAGACTACACTGTGTATCCAGCAGTACCTTTTTATATATCATTAAAATTAGCCATCTACATGTGGAGTCAGACCACTACGTTCTCAATTTGTGCTTGTGTCCTGCCTTCACTTTTCTTTATTCTTCCCTATTCCCCTTGTATTAAATTTGAAATTTCTTCAGGTAGTACAAAAAGACAGGACCAATTTTCTGTTCAGTGAAAGGCTTTTGTCCTGACTCTCTTTGTTGATAACTAGAAAATGCTTGTGGCCATGTAAGCAAAATGTAAACAAAATATCTGTGTCTTAGCTATGCATCCAACTGACATTTTTGCTGTAGTTGCAAGTATGCTGACAGTGGTAGAAAGAATTTGGTAAAAAACCCAACAAATACAATGATTTACAGTCTTTTTTTTTCAATAGATCTATTACTTATGGAGAGTTGCAGTTGTAATGCTGGTATGGGAAGTTTTACTACTGACCAGCAAAGATCCTTGATATCTCTTCTCCAGCAGTCATGTGGATTTTCTGGATTTTCTCATCTGTCTCTCAGTCAACAAAAATAAGAAGAAAGGTAAATAAAAGTCAGTGAGTCTGTTGCATTTCTCTTAGTTGGGCATTCCTTCTCTTGAATTAGCATTGCACAATACCTCTGTCATAAGGTAAAGTGGCACTTACAGGTCTGCACATGCTGGGTTGTTTTGTTGTTGGGGTTTTTTTTGTGTGTGTGTATTTTTAAAATTTTTTTTCTGTGATGTTTGTACCATATGCAACCACTCAAAACTACCCCACGTTTGTTTTGGCTGGTGTCACCCCTCAAAGTTTCTCATGGACTTTGGTCTTTTGGGTAGAAAGGTAAAGGAGTTGCAGCTGAACCACATTTAACAGGTTTTACAGGTTACTAGAGGTCCAGGGGAGTGCAGTTGGAGAGTCACAAACACAGGGTGGGTATACAGTTCTGAAGCTTTGGCAGCAGGGTGACTTCTGACTGAAAGTGCCAATTCAAAAGTACAGCAGCCTTACTTGTTGAAGGTAATCATCTTTAAAGGCTTAATGTTCTTTGTTACGTAGCTTCTGACTGATCCTGTCTGAGATTTTGTGCCAGTGTGGCCTTCATCTGTTCAGGACAGTAAGAAACAATACTGCCATGATACTGTAATGTTTTTAACATGCAGGTAGTCCTAAGTCATGGTGATAGTAGAAGGAAGTACAAACCTACTGTGGCTGTACCTGTGGTCTGGCCTGAGCTGCTGAGCACGACTGAGCTGCTTCATCTGCTTCTCCCTTCCTCCCCAGAGTCTGGAAGGTGCTAATTCATTGCTCTGGTCTGTGTCTCTTGATACTGTTTTGTGCTGCACATACTCAGAACAGCAATGGAACACATTGAAACAGCCTGGGCCTTGAGCAGCTGCTTTTCACTGCGTTTGTCGTGTGTATGTTTGCATCTTCCTGTCAAGTACAGCAAAGCGCTGGTTTAAGTGGGCAAAGTAGAAAATTACAGCCTGATTTTGACTCATCAATGTAGAGCTTAATGCTTAAGAAACCAATTAAGTTTAAAATACCACAGCTAATGTGTTAAAATGGGTTTTCACCTGCTTCAGCAATAATTTTATTATAAACTGGGACATGAGAAGAAATGTTCGTAATGAAGAAAGAAATGCATTTAGGAACTTTCAGTGTAGGAATTACCTATTGGTGCTAACTGGGACTAGAAAATGATATTAAGGAAGAATTTTAAGGCATATGCCTTAGTTGGCTGAGGGATCTTTCACACATCTTGAAGAGTTTTGCAACAATCCTAAAGACCTTTTGCTTGTGAGGAGCAGAAGAAAAAGCATGAAGATTTGAACTGACACTTTGATACTTATTCCACTTACCCCAACCTAAAAATGTTGTGTTTATATTATGAGATAGGTAGGAGAGTTGCTGGTGCCAGTACAGTACATAGGTTGTTCGATGTAGTTCCGAGGACCACATGTGGATGGACCACTTTTGTCTGTGCAGTCTGCCATGGACCAGAATTGTTAGAAACTGTTCTGATTTACATCACTAGACTCATTCAGAATCCCCTGTGTCCTACAGAAATCAGTAAATGTTTTTTCCAGCTGTCATTGACAAATGCATTCACTGAACACTTCAGCGTTTCCAGTGTTTTGCTGCCTTATTTTCATGTGTGGTAGATTGAATGAGGCCACTTCCTTTGGTGTAGAAAGGTTTTATTGACATTTATGGTTTGGGGTTTGTTTTGTGGATATTTCATTGACAGTGTAGTGTGGTACCCACATTCTTCTCTCTCTCAGGAAATTTTCATAGAGGAGCAGAAAGTGAAGAAAGAGAAAACAATTTCTATTTCTGTCCCTTGTTTCTCCCATGTAGAATGCATTAGAGAATTGTTTACCTAGAGTCATTAGTTAATTAGATACTGGTGAGGATTGTTTGGCCCTGATGGCCAATCACATTCATCTGCGTCTGGACTCTCTCAGGGGAGAGAGTCACGAGTGAAGTTAGAGTTAGTAGTTAGATATAGTAGTTAGAAATGTAAGATGTAGTTTTAATATCTCTTTTTAAACAGTATATTAACATATTATAATATAGATATAATAAGGAAATCATTCAGCCTTCTGCATTAGAGTTAGACATAATTTCTTCCCATTCTGAGTTCAACTGCATTTTCTCCGCAATAGTGTAGTCCTACAATTACAAACCAGCAGTGCAGCACAAATGAGATACAAGACTGGGATTCCTGACTCCTTCCTTCTGGTCTGTGTGGCAGATGAGCTGTGAATTATCCAAAATAAGGTTTGAGCAAATGAAAGTAGACTTGATTTGTCTTGTGACAGGCTCTTCTCTTTAATCAGAAAATTCTGACAGCCTTTCAGAAGCTTACCATGTGATAACTGCTTCACAATACTCCTCTAATTATGTTTGCTTTTTAAATACTTGTGTGTTGAGTGGCTCTTGAACATGCTGTTGTTGCAGGATTGAATTTGACATGTCAGAGCATCTGTCACTGCTCTGGAACAGCAATGTATAGCTGTTATTCCAGGTGCTTGGAAGTTTTCTCATAAAGGTAGTGCTCCAGATACACGAAGTAAACTGTTCCCAAAGCTAAAAAGATCTTCTCCATGGATTCTTCTAGTTATCTATATGAAACTACCTGTGAGAAGTAGTAGCAGAATTTCAGAAACAGGCTCTGCTAGTTAAAGAGCCTGCCATGAGTTGTTGCTGGATCCAAGGATACTGGGATCAGTCATGGTGGTTCTTCAGGGGAAAGAACAGAGGGGAAAGAAAAGACTTTTCAAGTATGCCAGTAGATCATTGTCTCACATTAAGGAGCCCAGCTGTGAAATGTTTGCTCTCCTGGTGGTTTTTTTGTTTGTTTGCTGTTCCTTTTGGGCTTTGTTTTTGATGTAGAAAGCATGGCTGAAAGTCTAATGAGAATAACTGTGTTGCTGTGCATCAGCGTGTGTGTCTCTCCTGTGTGTATTTAAAACCAAGGTGTTTAGATTGTAGTGGCACTTGGAAAGGCAGGGGGGGATTAAATTCCTATAGCTGAGCAAGACTGAGCGTGGTTGTGGTGAGATCAGAGACCAAAACCTGAGGGGACACTTTTATGTCTGGTGTTACTGTTGCTGTTCCCTAGCTATGGACAGAATTTGTTCAAGTAGTTCTTGTAATGCTTTCTCTTGGATTTTAATCTTTCTGAGGGAGGAGAGGAGGAGAATAGAATTATTTCAGTTCTCTAGAACAAGATGATTTTGACAGTACATCTCTTTTAATACTATTTTAGGTCCTTAAGTGGGGGTAAATACTAAATAGTAGGTAAAACCCGTGCTGTCCTGTGACTGCCTTAGCTGAGTAATCACTGCACTGGCGGTCAGTCTGTCTTTCCCTCTCTTGCTTTCAGCTTATGACTTTGAATTTATGGAAAGCCTGTGTCTCTTTCATGTTAGCCTGAGCTGTAGGTTTTCTTTTTCCCTTGAGTGTGAGAAGAAACAGACTGCTGAAGGAGCCAGATGGAAAGATGCAGTTTTGGGAACTATGTATGTTAGATTGTCTAACAACTCTGCCACTCCCATATCTGTTGAAATGTGGGGTTCCATTTTATTACTTAGGTTACTTTCAGGGTGTTCTTCACTGCTTGAGTGATTCTTATCTCATAGTTAATTTGTATGTTTTGATATGTATTTGTTAAAGGTTTCTGTTTTGCAGCTGGAATAAATGTAATATAAAACTTGTAAGAAAGCAAGGGGTATTGCATTAGGGAAGACATGCCTTTGTTTTCTTAAAGGGAAAGGTCAAAGAGAAGGGAGAGAACTAAAAAAAATAAATAAAATCCTCCCTTCACCCCTTACTAATCATCAAGGTCAGGTTCTTTTTCATTTTTATAAGTGACTCTGTGCAATATTGCCCAGCCTTCCTAAAGTACTTTTGCATGTTTTCAGGAATAGATGAATAAATATCCTTATTTTCCTCTGTGATAATTCCTGTCACCTGTTAGAGTGCTTTAAAAAACAGAGAAAGGGTCCAGAGTAATTCCTAGTTTATTTCAAATAAACAAAGGATTTATTTTTCTAAGGGCTTGTGATGTCCTGAAGAAAGATTTTTAAAAACTAAACTTAAGTGCCTATTTTTCCTTAACAGCCTATGATTTTTTTTTCCTCAGAGATCAGGAGTTTCCATGTAGCAGTCTTGTCATCTTCTGTTTCAAAAGACACAGGCTTGGTCACTTGAGACTGAGTCCCTTGTTTTGCTCCAAACCAGAGATCAGAGAGTATTTAAACACCACCTCTTTAGTGCGATCCACAGAAACCTTTTAAAATCTGGTTATTATTTTGAAGACAGTTTACAAAAGAGCCCTTTTCACTGAAATGTCAGCCAAGCAAATTGCTTTCTTGTTGATTTGTACTCTAAATGTATAAACTTAACCACATGGCAGTTGGATAAGTGGAATGATAATTTTAACTGCTAATATTTTCAAGTTTTTATTTTTTTATGGTAATGTGTGTTGTGGCAGAGGGTGTGACAAACAGAGGACAACTACTTAATCTTCCCTATCAGTTTGGTAAAATCTAGACCTAGTCAAGCAATTATACCCTGCAGTTGTCATTGATGATTCACATGTGATGCCTTGTTCAAATTTTTGGTTTTTTTGGTGTTTGTTATTAGTTAAATACTTTGATTTCTTCCATCCTCTCAATTGTTTTCTGCTTGCTTCCAAGCTTGATCTGTGAATAAATAATCAGATATAAAAGGCATGTGCATTTCAAGTTCTGTGAGCAGGCAGGGCAGTTTGTACCAGTGAATGCTGAAGCTGAGCTGTAAAGCCAGTCCAGCTGGAGTGCAGAACGCAGAGAGGTTTGTCCTTGCAGAACACTTAGGTAGGTGTGTGTGTCCCTTCCCTGGATTGTATAGATGCAGTGCTGTCACTGCTGAAAGCTGAAGCTTTTCCTTCAGATTGTTGTGTAATTTATCATCCCATCTTTGTGTATATAATTTGACATATTTATCATTCCCCAAATTCGGAATCTGGGGCTCTTCTGTGAGTATAGTACATCTAGCAGTGTGCCCAGGTGGCCAAGAAGGCCAGTGGCAGCCTGGCCTGGATCAGCAATAGTGTGGCCAGCAGGACCCGGGCAGGGATTGTCCCCCTGTTCTGGGCACTGGTGAGGCTGCACCTCAAATCCTGTGTTCAGTTTGGGGCCCCTCCTGACAAGAAGGACATTGAAGGGCTGGAGCTTGTCTGGAGAAGGGCAACAAAGAGAAAGGTTTGGAGCACAAGTCCTGTGAGGAGGAGCTGGGGTTTTTTAGCCTGGAGAAAAGGAGGCTCAGGGGAGAGCTTACCCCTTGTTATAACTCCCTGAAAGGAGGCTGTAGCCAGGTAGGGATTGGTCTCTTCTCCCAAGGAACAAACAACAGCGCAAGAGGAAACTGCCTCAGGTTGAACCAGGGGAAGGCTAGGTTGGATATTAGGAAAAAAAATCTTCACTGAAAGGGTTGTCAAGCATTGGAACAGGCTGCCTAGGGAAGTGATGAAGTCACCATCCCTGGAGGTATTTAAAAGTTGTGTAGATTTGGCAATCAGGAACACGTTGAGGGGTGGACTTGGAAGTGTTAGTCCAACTGAAATGATTCTATTGACTTTGTAACATAGATTGTCACAGTCCAAGCAGCTTCTCATTTCAGCTGTTAGCCTGGCAAAATGTTTTGGGTTTTTTTTTCTTCATTGTGTCATGTTCTAGAGAAGGGAACCCACATCTGTGGTGATGAAATAGCAGGCCAGAGGCTTTACAAACTGAATTTTGACTTGAGCTGACAGAAGCCATAGCTCTTAGTGAGGACAGTCTTGCATCAGTGAAAAACGACTTGTTTTCCTTGAGAAAAACTCTAGGACTGTGGAAAACAACCTGCTTTCCCTGAGAAAGAACTCTAGGACTGTGAGAAACACTAGCCACCTGTATAAACTGTTTTTACACCATTAGGTGGAAAAACAAAAACAGTATGTCACAAACAGCTCATTCAGCATGCACACATCGAGGGATTGAGTGAGCAATCAGTATGGGGAAACAACTTGTTACTGACCAATTTGGGACAGACAGGGGATGTTCTTTAAAAACTCTATATAAAGAAACGTGGGAATAAAGCAGGATCTTCTTTTTTTGCTCCATAAAAAAGGTGTGTTCTGCATCTTTCTTTAAGCGCCACAGAGCCACGTGTCTAGATTAAGTTGACAGCGTTTGTTGGCAGCCATGGGTTGCTTTAGTCTCTGCTCTGGTTGTGTCTGCTTCTCACTTGTTCTGATGTGCAGTTAAAGCTTCAAGTATGTTCAGTGTGTCTGGGCTGTGAGGGCAGGGTTGTGGGTCCTTAGGCTGATGATAAGCAGGGACAGTATTTGAATATGAATTGTTGTTTACAGGATGCAGGGAAGAGAAACAAAGGAAAATCAATTCTTTCTGTTTTATAAACAAGTTACCCCAAGCTTAATAATGCCTCAACTCCAGAAATGGCAATGGAAACACTTTAGAAAACATCTTTCTTTTTGGAAATGCTGACTTGCTCCTTTTCCCTCAGCTTCCACCAACGAAACTCAAACATGACTGAACCAAGTCCTGAACTTCTGTATTCCTACTCTGTTATAAGAAGTCTTCCTCATATCATCAGAGTGGAGAGAATAGTCACTTCCACTGCAGGAGATACACACAGGAGTTTCTAAGGGAGGTTGTGAATTCTTTCATGGTATTGCTTGTCTTGGGCAAGAAACTGCTTTCTCTGCTCTCTCATGAGAATGTCTTATGGCAAAATGCACAATACCTAGTAATGCAGCTGGAACAGTTAAGTGAGGGAAAAATCAAAAAGTTATTTAGGCTTGTGCTGTCACTCAGAAATTTTACATGTTATGCTTATTTAGAAACAAAACCAGCTTGACTTTTCCCCAAAACCATAATAGTATATTTAAGCTAATTCTTGTGTCAAAGCATGAAGGATATAAATAATATAAAAAAGATTCTCACTGTGTTATATACTGTAAGTGTTCTTTTTGTTTGAAAACAGAATGAAATATGGAATTGCATTAGAAGACTAAAACATTTTTTGTTTCCTACTGTGTAGGATTGCAAGATGTTTCTTTTTCATGCCTTGTGCTTCTCATGAGGATATGGTGGTTGCTCTTGCCTATCCTTAATTGCTTTTGCTCAGTTTTGTTTTTTGATCATTTAGTGATCTTTGATTCAGGAACCAAGTATCACTGATATCTAGGGTTGGAAACTCATTTTTGAGAAATGTACTGAAAACCTAAAGCAGTGAGGCTTTCACATGCTTGTGTGCCAGAAGGTTTAAGGTCAAAAGTTTTTCCCAGTCAGAGTCAGTGAGTTTTACTGTGTGTCACTTTTGAAATACACATTATCAGCCTACATTTGATTCATTGGCCTCTTGTAAAATTTCTAATCTGAAACTGTCAGAAGGATTACTGGATTTCTTTGCACAGAGTCCAACTCTTGCACAACCATCCGGACCAAAGATGAGTGAAGTTTCTCCTTTGGCATGTACCACACTACATTATTTAAATCAGTATTTCCTGCTAAGCTCTCTTAGCAATTATTGGTGGTAGAAGCAATAATTTTATTCTTTGCGCAGACAAATAAATTGCAATAATTGGAGAAGCTGGCAGGTGAAATGAGGCTAGAACATCTGGGCTTCCTCTAGCAATAACTTTTTTAAAAGAGGAACAGTGATCCTTTAAAGTAAAGTTTCTTGTATTTGGTGCTCCCTGCAATTTTTTAAAGGAAACTTGTATTCACAATAAAGATGTTGAAATATTCTGTTGTGTTCATGTAAGGCTTTGGTCTGACCTAATTAGAAGCTTCATTTTTAATATGTTTTAGTCAGAAACAGCTCATATTAGAGCTGTCAGAAAAGTTTTTTTTTGACACACAACTGTTGTGTCACTTTGCACTTAAAGTCCCTATTTGACAGTTTTGGAAAGGTGTGGAATAAAACTTTTTTTTTCTTTTTTTTAAAATTTACCCAAATTTAAAAAATCTGTTTAGGTCACCCATTTCTATGCTGTCTGTTGCTTTTTCTGGAAACTATATATGACAGAAGTACAGGCTGTCCTCTGCAACACAGTTGCTGCCAGCTGTTTTCTCTGTCAAAACTTGGGTTCATTTCACTTCTGTGTCAAGCTGCAGCAAGGTTATTCTTGAACTCTTCCATCTTTGAGGGTCTGTTGTGGTCATTCTGTCCTTCTTGATGCTGAAGATTCATCTTTTAATAAATAAGGAAATAAATAGCCCAAGGATTGGGCACTTGGTCATTATGTGTTGGATTATAGGTCTCAGATGCCCATTTATCTGATTCCTCATTGTGTTTTCCTCTCTCCTCTCCCAGCTGAATCCTGTTGCACTTGGGAAAATAAAACTGTGCTGTCTCAAGTCTTTGCGTACTGGAAGAATTTTGCTTAATGTTCATGACTCATGAGCAGAGGAATTGGTGAAAATATCACTTTATTTTTCTGAGCCTTGTATGGGCTTCCTGATGATGAAGTATTTGGTAGCCACTTCATATAACACCCTAATTATAGGTGTGCACTTGTGCTGGATGCATGTTTGGATGTGTTTTCTTGTAGAGAAATCACAGTATCATGCAAGTTTGATCTCCTTCTTGGTTTTTCTCTACATATACAAATATTTAGGTAGTAATTCCATACAAGTGACAAAGTTTTGAGACATCTACCATTTTAGAGGGAGAAACCATTGTGAATGATATTTTTTCCTGCAAAGGTTTTTAATGTTTAATGTTGACATTTCTGCAAAAAGAAATCTTGCTGGAAATATCTCTTGGATGTGAACTCTCTGAGATGGTATCTGCCCAGTGGCAGCAGATGTGGCATATGAAAAACCTGCAAGCTGGTGTATTTGTTGTGACCTTCCCATCCCAGGCTGAGCTGGGCTTCCCCTCCAGCTTTCCCAACCAGATGAAGTTTTGGTCACGTGTGCTTTCTACAAGAGACTTCAAGTAATGAAGTCCGTCCTGTTTCTTGGAAGGGGGAATGTCCGTGCCTTGGTGGTGGGTCAGGACCTCTGCTGGTTTGATGTCACAACTTGACCTGACTGCCATGAGCAAATTTTGCTGACTGAAGAAAGTAGCCGTGTCCTGTCAGTTATTTGGATTTAGAAAAGTGCTTTGAATTCAGTGTTTATTTCACTTAAGATGAGTTGTGTGGGGTTAATGCTTCATTGCCCATTTTCACACTGTAGATTTGATTATGTGGGGTTGTCCCTGGACCACATTTTATAATTTGCAGACTATAATGCCAAAATTTAGCTTCTGACCAACAGTCAATTGCTATTTTTCTTTTGCAATCAAAACAGTATTTCAGCGCAATATATTCTTTTTTATGTAAACATTGTAGTTGTCTGGGAACTCAGTCTGGGAATGAGAGCAATGATCCAGAATTTAAACATCAGAATGCTGATGTTGGATAAGTATCTGTAGAATAAACACATTTTTTTCCTCTAAGTACTTTATTTCTTTCACAGAGTTTCCCAGTTGAGAATGTTTTCAGTTAACTAGCACAATTTTTCATCCTTAGGCAGTATGGTCTTCTGATTTACTTGCTACTGAACAGCAGTAATGCATGAAGGCCCTCAAATCTGTGGTGTTTGACAAGAATTTTAATTGAAGAATAAAACATCTGGAAATCTATGATCTGTTTAGTGATCAGAATTGTTTTATAAATGATAATGGTTTTACATTTCCATTTCAGAATTTGTTACTAGTGGTGTAATCTCACTTTCTTGAATTCATGCATCTTCACATTAATAATAGTAAAATCCTGATCTCTGAAAAGGAGTTTTTTCATCTCACATTGTCTAATGCAGTCACTTTTGGAAGGCAATTCCCAGGTCTGTGCTACTCGAAGAGTTGCAGATATTGTAGGAAGCTTTACCAGGGAAAGCTTTGATTGTAAAAGTACTTGATATTGTATGTTCCAGCATTGCTTCTGGATTGATGAAGAGTTTTCTTTTGGGAACAGGCTGTAGAACAGTGGTGTCCCTCTTGCTGCCATTTGGTGCAGTATGGCAAAGGGCAACCTTTACAGCAAATCCTGAACTGCTGATTTTTATCTTTGGGAACCGTGTGAATTTGTTGGAATGCCCTCATAGTTTTCTACATTGCAAATTCATTTTTCCTTATTCTTTGCTTTCTAATTTATTATTTCTTTCATTCTGTTTCATTGTTAGAGGCACAGAATTTGTAGGGATTGGGAAAATGGTTCTAATTCCTTTGAAGACAGATTATCTTTGTGGTGCTTCATAGGAACTTTCCTCAGAGTTGCAAGACCCTTCAGCAGAGACTTTGGGATACAAGTCTTATGTCAGGCTGGTTGCAGGACTATTTCTTCAGCATTGAAGCAGTGAATTTATCTGCAGGATTGCAGGACCAGGAATGGAACTTCTCTTTTGCTTTCATAATGTAACTTTTGCTGTTCCTGAAAAGCAGAACTGAAAGATGTAGTCACCATCTGAGTTGGCAGAGGGGGGGGAACACTTTTTCGCAAGAGCTTGTTGGAGATGCTTTAGAAAAACCTAATCATTGCTGAGATACTAATTGTGCTTTTTTTTGCCTAATGCCTGTGATGCAAAGAGGAAAATGCCCTTGGCAGGGTGGAGTAGGGCTGCTGGCAGATTTAAAAGATCCAACTAAAAAGGCAAATAACCAGAGCCCAAGAAGGTGTGGTGCAGCTGAGGGACAATACCAACAGGACTTGGCACTTTTCCCATAGTGAGATGCTACTTTATTTCATATGTGATAATTAACATGTTAATTACATGTTTCTCAATGTGGAGGATTATGGAGTTTGTACACTTGTAGTTGCAAGGATAGAAAGAGGAGAAATGAGTCAAGTCTGTTTTCACTGATGAAAGTTGTAGAACTAGAGAAGGTAGAAAAAAAAAAGATAAATAAATTGATACATATTTTATCTTACTGTGCTGCGTACTTTCTATAGGAGAAAACAATGGTTGGAAGTTGTGGCATCTAAACAATTTTGCATATTTATGAAAAAAATTAGTCTGCTCTGCTGACATCTGAAAGATTTCTTAACTTGCCTGTTCTGATTGGTATGGGGCATAGTGGCGTTTAGACCATGGGATTATGCATTTGAAAGAAGGAAAATCGTAAAATTCTTGCAAGAACTGGGTTATCTCTTCTAAGAAGTGGGGAGGTTAGAATGTGCCTTTTGTGCTCCACAATGTGACTTGTTCAGACTAAATAGCCAGTTTTGCTTGTCCCAAAATTACACTACAATTAATGACCCTAGCATGCAGTAAAACTGGTAATAGGGAATGTCCAGCACTGTGGAAGAAACATTTGGGAGCAGTAGGCCTAAAAGAGGCACTGTTTGGAAGAATGGTATTCATTGCCCCGATATTAGTAGTTCTCTTTTTATTAGATTGAACACTAAAAATATGTTTTTGGTTTTGGCTTCTGGGTTGTCATTAGTTGGGAGAGTCATGACAAAATCTGGACTTTAGTGTAGTAGAAGAATGACATTGGTTCTTATCTATGTCAAGAAGAAAAATTCCATTAGTGATTAAGATTGCTCAAATTCTTATTGATCTCATGTTTTTACATATGAATTACCTTAGAGATCTTTGTTTTTCATTTTACTCTTGCAATTTCCTTTTTTCTGTTTGATGCAAAGTGTTTGCTTGCATGTGTTTTTTTTTTTGTACTTGCAAAAACCCTTTCCATGTTAAAATTTGAAAGACTTTTCCTAAAACATTGCTGCTGCCATCCCTCTTTTTTGTTGTATTTTGAAGATTTAAACTCTCACTTATGTGCCAGGAAAAATTTCTGAGGGATTTCCCAAAATAGTAAAACAATTTGTAACTTTGGTACACTTAATGTGGAGTTGCCTCAGACCTGAGCACATGAATGAGGAGAGTGTGAAGTTGTTGACAGTTGGAGAGGAACCTTTGGGCCAGCATGAGCAGGATGCTAGTTGGATTAAACTGAAATGGTGGGAGGTTGAGGTTTCCTTATTTGTTTTAAAGGTGTGGGATGGACCAAATGCACTGTATTATGCAGGGGAGACAGCGGGAGGGGAAGTTGAGCCACTTGACAAGTCAGTAATATGTTGCTTTTTAATTCTCACAGCCACAATTGCTAAGCTTTCAGAAACCTGTGAGCTGCTATGGGTAGTGTGACATGATTAAAATGGGACTCCAGAAACCTCTTAGACTTTGAACTTGATTTCCATTCAGGTTTTGGATGGGAATGAGTAACTTTGTGTTTTAGCTTCATTGTGAATTTTCTTGTTTTGATGGCTCTTTCAATATATTTATCAAATAAAAATGAGGAGTAAAAAGTTTATTTGGTTTTAGGGAGTTGGAATGTGTTCTTAGGAATTTTGCCACAAGGTCTGCATCTGCTAAGTTACTAAATTAATCCTGTTTATCCACCTTGCTAAGGTAGTGACTAAATCCTCTTCATGTTCTCAGTGTCATGGATTATATTAGATTCATTGTTCACCTTGCGAAAGGGGACACAGAAAAGGAACACAGAGTTGCTTTTAAAGTGTTGAGATGGTGCATTTTTTGTATAAAATGTCATACGAGTCCGTACTGCAGCTCTCGGACAAGCTATTTTAAGTGCTCTGTTCCTCTGAAGCTGCTTTGTTGGCTCTTGTAGGAGATTGATGCCTGGGAAGAAGAGGGGAGAGGCCAACTCTGGCTCAGCTTGTTCTTGCCTGTTTCACGATGATGTGTGGCTTGCCTGATCTTGGCCCACTGCAAAGAAAATACCTTGAGAAGTCTAATATTAGTCTTAAAGTAGCTTGAAGATGATCTTGGTAGTTAAATCTAAGTGTTTGTTAACCTTTTAGATTTTTAGGGAGGATGTTTTTCAATGAAGCCAGAGCAGTTTTAATCCATGTTAAATAAAGCTGCTGGAAATCTGTCATTCCTGGAGCATATCTGTTAAGAGTCAGTGAAACTTGAAGTTAGGATTGAGGAATGGTGATGTAATTCCAGTCCTTCTTAAAAGCTTGATGCAGAAATGTATATATTGTTGTAGAAAAATATTAACATATAAAATGTAGTTTATAAACTGTAGTTTATATGTTATATGGGTGTAGTTTATATGTATGGGTGTTATATATGGGTGTAGTTCTTCTGCCTTCCAAAAGAGATCCAGAATAGCTTTAGAAAGCAGTATTGTCAGGCTTTGTGCAAGACTTCTGGTTTGTGTGGCTAGCACTGAGATTAGTACTGATCTTGTAGGGAATCATTGGATTCTGGTGCTGTTAAGTGAGACTTGGACACCACCCAGCAACTAATGGTGTCATGTTGGCTCAGCTCGACTCAGATAAGGAACAAAAGTATTTTCTTTCAAATCCAAATGGAAAAAATATTGAGGTTTTTGTGTGGGTTACTGGCAGCGCATCCGGCACTGGACAAACTCACAGGAGCACTTATTACCAAGGTGTTTCAGAGCAAAGTGAGGAAGCAGGCAGCTGCTCCTGTCTCTTTTGCTGTATTTTTAAATAGTTGCATCCAAACATGAAAGAAGTACGGTGTACTGATATGAACAATGCCAAAGAAAAAATTAAAAGCCCTGGTGTCCTTGAGTCCCCTCCCTTCTCTCCTGGGAAATCTGTCTTCAGCCTTTTGGTCAAAACATTTAGTGTTTTAGAAGGTGAATCTTTGAAATGACTCTGCCTTATGGGTTTGCCGGTGTTCCATTGTATTCAGCAGTGTTAGGGTTTGGTTGGTATTTAAAGCACTCTTTGATCTTGAATGCCCTGTTCTTCCCTTTCAGTGATAACCACAGCTTGTAACAAGCAACCACCCTATTGCTGCTTCCTTTATCTTTCAGTTTGGTGTTACTTTGTAAAATGAGGAGATTAAAGGGAATAAAATAGTTACTCTTCGGTAGGCCACAGCATTATTCACATAACCAGCATAACTGATCATGCTGTTTGATACCTAAGACAGTACTCAAGTGCTGTCTTATTCTAATGTTTGCAGCTGGAATCCATTTGGGTTTACAGTCTGCTATATAACACATACTGGTCCTGCAGGCTCTCATGCTGGTGTGGAACAATGCTGGGATGTATCTGTCAGTGCCAGACAAATAATTTTGCTCTAGTAAAGGTCTTCTGACACATTGTGGAAGAAAGCCAAGTTACATTTATGAAATTTCTAATTCAAGCAACAATGCTCAGCATTCAAATTGTAGCACAATAATCAGGCACTATAGTACTTATGATGATATCAGCATCTAGTTTGTTTTTATAAATGCTTATAGTTGGGTGAACTTCTGTGTATGTACTGTAGGACATTTGGAATTTATCAGAGCAGTCTGATGTTGTTTGTCCCACAGTGGAAGGTTTGACCGCAGGTAGTCTCGGGTATCTCACTCTGGCTGTGGTTTGTCAGGTGGCAAGAAAATCCACCACAAAGCTATGTTATCTATTTTTTTTTGTTTGTTTGTTTCCAGCCACCATCCTTGTAATTTTTCCTGTGCCCTAACAAAAAAGAAATCAGGTTCTTGCTCTGACCTTCTGAGAAAGTTTTCCTCCATTGCTACTTGATATTCGGTTTTAATTTTGCTCCAGTGACTTCTTACTTTTGTTGAAAGTGCCAAGTTCTTAAAATCCAGAAAATGTCTTCTTGTTTTCTTCAATAGTCAGGTATCTGCAGCTTCTTATTCTGTGACCCAAATCCCCAAGTCCCTCCCACTCACTGATGGTTTCCAAAATTTTCTGTAATGGTTCTTAAACATTTCAGAAATTATTTGTGGAAATATGTTGCAAAAATTTAATGTGTCTTCATGGTTTTAATGAGGAACTCTGCAAATATAGCTTTGATGTGTGAAAAGGTTATTGCTTCCAACAACGTAGTCAGTCCCTGGGTCAGTAATTTCCAATCCCTGAGCAGTTCAGTAATGAGAAATGCATAAATGTGGGTTTCTGATCCTGTGAGAAGCTGAATGTTTTAATTCAGACCATTCTCAAGCTGATTGTAGATGTCGGACTTTGCACTGAAGGAGTCTGGGTGTGGCCATAAGTTTTGTTTGCTGTCACTGTCACAAGAGAGGTGGCAGTTTGACAGCACTCTAGAAAGGCTCATAAACTCACTAAAATGGTACCTTTTTTAAAATGGTACCTTTTCAGTCCGTGTGCTCCTGTGGTGCTGCATGAGTCTCTTAGCATGTACCTTGCTCAACATGATTTGAATGCTACAAGTAGGAGAAAACATAATAAACATAATAAACAATTCCTTCCTCTAGCATGGGGCTGACTCTCATATGACAGGGCTTTGGGACGGGATTATTGGATTCAAGAAAATTTAATAAGTTTGGGAGAGTGAGTGTTGTTGGAACCATTCTCCCATAAATAAATTCTTTTCAGCCTTGTGCTGTGACCTGGCTCACAAATAAGTGTAACATTAGATGGTTAAGAACCTTGTTATTTTCTATATTTAAGCCTTTCACAGCCAACAGAACTTGTTTCTTTTGCTGTTTGCTTTATGAACAGCTGTTCAGCCCACAAGATATTTGAATTAAAACACCCATGTTTCCTTTCACATGGGAGTTATGTTACTGCTTCCTCAACCTTCTTATCCTTGTTATTTCAACCCTGTGCAGCATCCTACTACATCATGTGTTAGAAGGTACGTGCACAGGTTTAGGAGGGAACAGCTCTGTTACACAATGGGCGAGGAGAGGGCTAATGAGAAATGGGTGAAAAGAAAGGAAAAGGAACAAAAAGCATATTTTTAAAAAATTTTAGACTGTGTTTTGCTGTTTGTAGAGTATTTGACTTAACCTTTTAAGTGGTTGAACTGAACTTCCAGTATGAGGGGTTGTACTATGACATGTGATAAAATACATGATATGTTGGATGCAGGACTGGTAATAAAATTTGGTGATTTTTTGTTTGTTGTTGATTTAAAAAAACAAAAACAAAAGGAAAAAAACCAAAACCAAATTACCTCCCTCCTAAAACTAGAACAAAAAAGACCAAGCTGGTAATCTTTTAGTGCCTGTTAATATTAAAGAGCAAAATGCTTAGCTGGCCTGTTAAAAGAGTTCTTCTTAACCCTTCAGAACTGCATGTGATAAGAAAAAGATTATAGATTAACTAAGTACTTTAAGTTGTCCTTAACTTTGGCTGACAACAAAAATGTGAGTAAAACCTTCACTACTGGGTAGAGGTGTACCAGGACATGCATCCTTTTTTTTTTCCTACTGAACAATTGAATCCTTCCAGAACTTGTGACATTCCCAACCTGCACATGTCAGCACAACAGAAAAGTGTATGTGCACTGTTTATTTACAGCTTTATGAATTTCAGTGAGGGTTTATCATGATGGTATTGTGACTGAATATGGAGTCTGATTACTTCCTGAGTAATGCAATAGTGCAGCCTCTGACCTCAAATTGTCAGACGTTAGCAGGTTAAATTTGGGTTGCTGGAAATGTTTTATAGCTATTACAAAACAGTTATTTATATAAAATTAATTTTAATGCTCTGCATTTAACTTAGCTTTTGGCAGAGTTTAACTCCATGGAATTTCTAGTTCAAGTGCAACAATTCTATTGTATTTGGTTTATGTATTAAGGTTTCACTAGTGGAGCTATCTATGTATAGTATCTAGAACATTCCAAGATGTGTATCTCTGCTGATAAATATACGAGTGAATTTAGGTTAGCAGAGCAAGACAACTGGTACAACTTACAGTGTTGTGCCCTTAACTTCTGTAATTACAGATTTGTTTTCATGGCTTGTGCCCTAAATTGAAGTGAACTGTAAGGATGGATGTAATACTATACACATGATCACATGTGCTTTCTACTGTATAGCTTTGCATAAAGAAATCTGTGTGACAAATTCCTTACCAGAAGAGGGTTAGGCAACACTGGATGTCCTGTAATGTCCTTAGGCAGACCTGTGTTAAGAGTTTCTTGTAAAAGTTGGTTACTCTAGGCATAGAAAGATCTTCTGGCCTACATAAAATGACTGCTTATCCTCAACCTGTGCTTTTTTTCTTGCAGACCTTTCAGCAGCCCAGAGAAAATTTGCCCATTCTCTGAGAGACTTTAAATTTGAATTCATTGGTGATGCAGAGACTGATGATGAAAGATACATAGGTAGGTAAGAAGTGACTGTGAGTGGCTATATTTTGTCAATGCCATCCTGCAACATGATTAAACTTTCTTTGTGTTATTTTATATTACAGATGCATCACTTCATGAGTTTTCAAACTTTTTAAAAAATCTTGAAGAGCAAAGAGAAATTTTGGTGAGTTGCAATAAATGATTTAAAAAGCTGTGCACATAGCAAAGAGATCAACATTAGGTGAAATTGCTTTTATTGCTTTGTTAACCACCAAGATTTTGATATCACTGACTTAACAGTGGGAGCTCTCATTGTGCAGCCTCTGGTTCTGTAGTCTAGAGTACAGTTCTCATTAAAGAAGACATCTGTATGGTAGGGATGGATAAATATGAGTTGATTTAAAATAGTCATGCCCAGATTAATTATGGCTGGGGTGAATGGGAAAACCACCCATAGTTTTCCCATTCACCAAACCAAAATGGTTTGTTTACCATTTCCAGTAAAAAGCAAAATGAAAGAGTTAATGCTGCAGCAGGGGACACTCAAGTTTTGGCAATTGGCCAGCTTTGGATCCAGGATCCCTGTAGCTCTGACTTCAATGCTTATGTGGATCTGGGATGCAATCTGTTGTATTTATGAAGTAGCAGACTTAGAAATACAGACTTTACCTTGTATTTGAGCTTTGTGGTGAGAGGCTGGAGCTGCAGACAGTTGCTCTGTTGTGTAGAAGTTTTCTGTTCTTCGTTCTGTTGCCTGTGATTGCGTGGGGTGTAATTAGTGAAATATGGCTCATATTGGCTGCACACAGAGCAGGGGCTCAGAGCTCTGCAAAACACCTTGCTACCTGAGTTTCCTAGCTTTTCAGAAGATGGGGGTTTCTTTCTGGATGGTTTCTTTCTGGTTCTTCTCAGCAGCTGCGTGCCCAGCTTTTGTTTCAGAGCAGTGATTCATAGAGCAGCTGCTGTGTACCCAGTTTTCTTCTGAGTCAGGCCAGATTCTCCATCTGGGACATGTGCTTAGATCTGACTTGATAGCAATTGCATTTCTTGGTATTTGACATATGATTATATCTTTGCCTTCCTGGAAATCGGTGACCCCTTGGCATCACTGAGAGGAAGCTGAGACTAATCTGCTGTCCTCCATGTTCCTCTCTGCCAGAAGCTGTGCTTGCAGTGCAGGAATAGGTAGATAAGTGATAAAAGAACTCGTGAAAAATGGTTTTTTCCATGTTTCTCTTTCCAGTCCTGATCCCAGTAATAGTCATGATTCCTTATAAGTGTTGTGCTCTGTTCTGGTATGCTGTTCTGATCTGGAACCACATTCAGATCTGAATTAGGGTCAGCGTGGTTCTTCACACTTTCCTAAAAGCTGTCTTTGCATAGGAGAGACAATTTTTCAGTGTTTTGAGCTGTTTTGCCAAATTGTAGAGATTGGCTCAAGTATGTTTCAATACTACTTTTGGTTTTCATAATTCTACAGTATAGTCTTTACTCTGCTTTTTCCTGCCATCCATAACTGTATTTCATTTTAATGAATTGCACAAATCTAATTAATGAAAATCTTTGTGAAGTTTTATAATGAAAAATCCTTAATGAACTTGCACATTATTTTGATGTCAGGCTTTTGAGGGATGACTTAACAATTACATGGCACATTTCAGTGACTGTATCAATAGCTCTTCAGCAGGGATAGATCACCACCACAGCAGGCTGTGCAGAATCCAGTGCTGTCTGTCTGGATCGTAAAACACTTCCATTGTTCAAACTGAATGCCATGAAACTGTATTAACTTACTTTTTTGGTGTGGTGCCCACGCTACACAGAAGGTATCATACTGAAAGCTAACTAGTGCCAGTTTCATGATAGGGAAAGGATGAAATGCAGTTTTTGTTAGAACCATGACTGATGAAAAACAGGGAGTATAAATTGTAATAGGGAAAATACTTAATGCCAAATGGAAACAGAATATATTCTCTGAGTTACCAGATGTGTGGCCTTTTTATTGCATTTGTAGTCTAACAAATGTTATGTATCATTTCTGGAGTAAGCTTATGTAACAATGGCCATAAGTCTCTGAGAAAATTATTGTGTAGTGACTGGAAAAGATAATTTCCAGCATCTGCTCCTCTGACTTTTTTTTTTTTTTTTTTGACTACTCAGTGGATGTTTTAACAGTGGCATGAGCTCTAGAGATACTCCCGTGGAGAATATTAGGGCATGTTGCATTCACAGATGTTTGGAATGAGGTCAGGGATCCAAAGACTTTCCATTAAGATGCAAAGTATATAGCAGGATTTTTTTCAAAAGCACTCAGTCTTTGTTAAGAATGCTCATTATTGTGCATTTCCCCCTTACTATTTTGAAGATGACCAGAGGATTTTGGACTGCTGTCTTCAGTGTCAGTATATAGTTAAATCGATAGATAAATTTCAGGCCCATAAAGTAATATTAAAAAATCAATGAATAATTGCAGGACTAAGGGCATTTCCCTGCTGTGCATTTTGGTTTTTTTGATACTTGAGAAAAGGGTTATTTTTTTTCAGAACCACTTTGTAAATGAAACAAATTTCCACTTAAAATACATTCCAGACTCAAAGCAAAAGTTCATGATCTACACATCTCATGGTTTTCTGAAATTGTAGTGAATCCAGAGATCATAAAACTTGCTGTCAGTGTTTACAATGAATGATGACCAGAAAGGTAAATTAGTCTCATGAATATTTATTTGGTGGATATAATGTCATTCAGATGGAGTCTTACACTTCATGATTTTACCATTTATCCCATCTCCTTCAAAGGTTGCTGAAATTACATCCTAGGTGTCAAAGGATTTAGATGCATATGAAAAGGGAAATTGGCAATAATCCAAACATTTCACTGACATTATTACAGAGTGGTCAATACAAAACCAAATTACATCTTTCTGTAGCACTGTAGCTTGGTGATGTTCCCCAGGGCAGAAATAGATCACTTTGTCCTTGAGAATATTCTGGAAATTATTTTTAGATGTTGAGGGTGAATGGAGTTGTAGGACTGAGATTGTGCTCCTTTGGCACTGCAGAAGTGCTGTGGAAGTTCAGGGATGACAGAACTTGGCAGGGTGGTAGGAAAAGGTAGGGATGAGCAAGGCCCAGCATGATGATGGTACTGTCCCAGTACCCAGCTGTTCCCCTGCTTGCCAGGGAGAGCACCAAACCCTCCCTCCCAGCCCCAGTTTTCCTGGCAGCAGAATAGAGCTTTGATTCATGTGAGGGACTGAGAACAACAGGTTTCACTGTCTGCCCTCATTTGAGCTGTGGTGGCAAGCAGAGAAGCATTACCTGGTTAGCCTTTGGTTGTTGGTCCTTTCCTTCACACCTCCCTTTCTTCATCCCAGGCTTCTCCTAAATGACCCTTAGTTCATTTTCCCTGTTGATTTCAGTCTTGCTAAGTCATAACCAAATTTGATAGCTCTTGTATTGTTCCCTCAGTTATCTTGGCAATGCTTGGCACTCCTGCTGTGGTCACCTTGGTGTGCTGGCTTTGAGTTCTTTCCCTCCTTGGAGTTCCTCTGTCCTCCTTGGAGTTTATCTGCTTCTGGTGTTCACACAATCCTTGTCAAGATCTGGTCTAACCTGTTCTTAAAAAAGTTCCAGGACCATGGATTTCTCTTTATTCTGATATTTAGTCTTCATTTGTTTCACCTGCTGTTCACACTGAGTCTCATTTACTACAAGTTAAGCTGGGAAATTTTTGAGAGTTTTTCTACAGTAGTCATGGAATAAAACTGATCACTTTTCCTTCATAGTAGTATTTTCGTGGTTACCCTTTCCAAGTGGTATTTTATATCTGTATTTTTCCTTGCTCAATTTAATTACACTGTGTTTAGACCTTCTGTCTTTTATGTTAGAATTACTGCTTTCTCCTCCTTTTGCTTTTAAGTTGCCACTTATTTGCTCTTCTACCATCCTGTGGGACTTTGCTTGCCTCTCCCTTTAGTTTGCTTTGCTGACTTCCTAAACTATTCTGAAGCAAAGCCCCTTCTGACTTGAATGCAATTAATACTTCTGTTGTGTAATGTAGGAATACATCTAATGGCTCTTAAGGAGTGCTTACTCCCCTTTAAGATCTGTTTTTTCCCCCCGTTGTTAGATATTTTACTAGAAACTGAGGGTTTTTTTCTTTGTGGAGGTAATTAAAATCTGTTGTCTTTTACACAATCATTTATTTAATGCCCATTTCAGTTCTATAATGGTTTTATAACTTCCTTCCTCTCTCTTTGCAGATACATATGAAGAATCTCTTTTCCTTAGGTTTTTTTTTTGCTGTTGCCAAATAAAATGTTTTTTACCTTCTTTCTAACTTTGCCCCTAGACACTGATCTATTTCCTTTTACTCCATTACATTTCTCTTTGTACAGGATTTCTGATACAATTATATCCACCCTACTATATTCCCTGTGATTTCCCAAGGCAATATAAACAAGCTGTTTTACTTTGATAAGTTCTCTTCTATTTCCTGCTACGTTTTTCTCACACTTCTCTCCCTTCCAATGTCTTAAGAGGAAAGGTACTACGCAGCTATATTTTAAAGTCTTTTTCCTTATTTTTAATTTTTTTTAGCAGAAGAAAGTCTTGTTCTTGTGCTGTGGGTATCTTTGCAATTTTGGCCTCTGAAAAAATTCTTTTGCGTTCTTTCTCAGTTTTGCCAGGTTGGCAGAATCAAATCCAGATTAGCATCTCTGAAAAGCAGTTATTCCTGGCATATATCAGGAGCACAAGGAATGGTTTCTCTATGGATTTTTAAAGAAATATCCCCGTGAAGTCACTCTGTAGGAGTGTGAGTTCAGCTAAGAAGTAAACAAGAAGCCCTTTGTCTCCCTGAAAAGGAAAGAGGCAGAGAAGTTTCTCTCCTTAATGAGTTTAAAAGACATCTCATAGGACCAAAGGGACATCACATCAAATTTGGGGACAGCCAATTGGACAGAGGCCAAAAGGTCCCGCCTCAGCAATTCCCTAGAAAAGGGGAACACAAAGGAGGTAAATCACTTTTGTGAGGTGTTTTTAACAGGGCAAGGAACTTCCTACCCTGGCTTGCTTTTTCTCTGTTAAGAGGTTTGTTATTTTGCTCTTTATTAAAACATTTATGTTTCTAGCACTCTCGCAGAAGTCATCCTGCTGTTTTTTAAGCCATCTAAAGTAACTGAGCTATTTAGGGTGTGTTACAAATCTCTGAGCACGAAGAGATACATGTAGCATCACTCTTTTAGTATTTTTTTAAATTCTTCTTAAAAAAAAAAAGGAGAGAAGGTTTCTCAGTTGTGCTTTTAGAAGTTAAAAGACATTGCTAACATTCAAAGGTATGCACTCAAAAGTTTAAAGATACGCTTTAAGTAATCTGTACACATATGTACATTTACTTATTTATTCTTACTTAAACTACCTCTTATGATTAGACATGGAAGTGCATGAGTATTTATTGAGCACAGGTGAAGTGCTCACTTAACACACAGTGTTCCTGAATAGCTAACTCTGTTACCTTTCGTCCAGTGACTTTTGTATCTGGATTTGATTCAGCAGTTGACTCTGCTGTGAAGATGATGGTATTAATTTTTCTAAGCTTTTCTTTGGCACTCTTCATGTGGTATTTAGGGATTTGTAAATCTTAACCTCTCTTGACAATAATCTGAAGAAATCTGTGTGAAGGAGCAATCAGTTTACTCACTGATGTAGAGTAAAAAAGTACCCAATAGTCTTAGATGCGTGGTGCATTCAAGATCTGTTCAATAGGAGTTCAAGGCATTATGTAGTGCTCCATATGTTCAGGTGCTTTTAAGTCTGCTGACAGTGCAAACTGCTAAATATATCTGCCAAGACAGTGGAAAGGACATAATTGTCGACCACTTCTCAAAAATTAGGCTGCCAGCAGTACATTGAATATTTCAGATGCAGAGATAGAGGCACAAATGAAACAGCATGTCTCAGGAACAGCATTTGAATACCTTAATTGCAGCATCTATATTCTTTTCTTTCCTGTGCAATTTTTCCAATTTAATAAAACATTTTCCAGTTTTAGAAACAAGCAGAACAACTGCTGCTATATCTCATTGCCCAGCCTTCTGTTTTCCTCTGCTGGCCATGAGACCAGATGACAATCATGTAATTATCAGAATATGGAACACGAAGGTAGAACTATGAGTATTTCAGCCACATCTTACTCTGATTTGGTGGTTCCTGACATTGAATGTTGCATTTATTTGTTGAGTTTTGAATGTCATATACAGTCTTCTGAAATAGTTTTGTGAGTTACATATGAACTTGTCCACATCAATCTATAAAACAAAGATGACTTGTCTGTACAATAGAAAAAAAAAGTGCAAAAACCAGATCTGGGTGTGTTCCTCCCACTTCTGAGTGAACACAAATGACAAGTCCTGTTACCACCAGCTTCCTCTTCCAGATAACTCTGTGGTCTCACATGCATCAACATAATTCACTGGAGAATTTTCATTCTGTTAGTTCATCATTGGGAAATGTTTGGAATTTGCATTGTAAAACTGTCACCAGTTTGGATTTTGCTGGTTGTTAATAACACCAGTGTTTCTTCTGGAGGAAAGCGCAGACAATTGAGCAATTCAGTCTTGACTGAATACTGATGCTGTTGTTCGCTGCTGGATTCCTTGACCATCAGAGGCATCTTTTTGCTCAGTGATGAGCTTTGCCATGCATCAAGAAAATGGATATTATGTAGTTTTCTTTTCTGAGCAGCCTTTTTTGCTTGGTCAGGATCATGGTATGATCCACATACAATGTCTATGGTATGAAAACCAGACCGTGTTCTGGTGTGTTCCCATTTGCTAAGGCAAGGTCTTTCTTAAAGGAGTTATCCCCAGCTTTCCTTCACTGGAGATGGGAAAAGCTGATTTGTTGCAGTGTATGAAAGTCTGTTTATCTTTATTTTGTTTTCTTGTTTGTTATGATTATGGCTTTGAAGTATTTTTCTCTTTATGGTGGAATGTATTGCATAAGAATAAACTTACTCAGAAGACAGGACGATTAAATAGCTTTCAGTAAAAAATCTTTACTAAAACCCACTGTCTATTTAATTATCTTTTTTAAAAAAAGGAAATTATTTACTGTTTCCTTTTGATACCAATCTGATTTTGGAGGCCAGTGGTTTCATGACAAGAGAATCAATGAGGGCAGCATTTCAGAGTAGGGCACAGCATAGCAGATGGATCATAGGAGGCCCTTTTAGCTGTCTGTCATGTAAGTCAGTCATGAACTTCCAGGAGATGAACAGAAAACAACTTTTCTGTAGAAGGGTGAACTCAGGAGTCCAGCTGTTGTATTTCCTGTAAGCCAGGGCTGCTGCTTGTGAAAGAATTAGGAAGTGCACAGGATGCTGCCTGTATTGAGGCTTGTGAGGCAGTGGCTCAATGGTCTAGGAAATTCCCCCTGGAACAGTTTGAGAAATTTCTTGTCTTCTTACCAAACCCTGAGGGATAGTTCTCTGGAACACCTAAGAGGGAGGTGGTTGGTTTGGTTACAGATGCCTCCTGGTGCTTCAACAAAATATGTTGTTTCTAGGTGAGGTGTATCATCTGTCCCCCTGGCTCTTTTGTTACCAGATGGCTTCATCAACAGCAAATGAATTCACAGCAATGAATGTCACTTCTTTTTTATAGCCTCTGCACACATGCAAAGACACACAAGTATTAATGTGCTGTGAGATCTCCTTAAAAATCCTTTAGTCTATATACTGCAGGCCTTCTAAAAACCAAAAAACTCCTATGTCTGTATTCCCAATGTGTGCCTGAGGCCCTTTCATTATCTAAAATTGTAAAGGTACTGGGAAAGCTCTAGAGCAGGGAGAAAATCCAGACATGTTTACTAGAAGAAAACTTGATTTGAAAACAAAATAATGAGCCTTGGGGGGTGGGTTGCACTGTCTGCAGTCATCAGTGCTCCAGATAAATACAAAACCAGTGCTGAGGAGAGGTTATAGAGACACCTCTGTCTGTAGGGCTGGCAGGGGGGTTGGCTGTGTGGCTA
Organism: Ploceus nigricollis; assembly: GCA_013399945.1. Classification (NCBI taxonomy): domain Eukaryota; kingdom Metazoa; phylum Chordata; class Aves; order Passeriformes; family Ploceidae; genus Ploceus; species Ploceus nigricollis. The sequence goes on along the minus strand of VXBC01003613.1, from coordinate 697,713 downwards.
ACTGGGGGCATGTGTAACTATAAGAGCAAATCATATTCTCTTTTTTTTTAATTAGGCTGAATGGTGCATTTTCTTAGGGAAAACACAACCATATCCTCTGTAAGCAGAAGAGCAGCTGTAGTGGTAAATATCTTTATTGGAAAGTAAACTTCTCTATCTGGCAGCATTGTCAACTATTTTGTTATTGAATCACTGCTAGGTATGTCTTCCTTTCTGCCTTCTCCGTTGCACTCACTAAGGCAAAGCTTCCTTCCCAGATCTGGTTTCATTGACACTTGCTCAGTTTCGTTGGCCTCCCTCATAGCTTTGTTGAGGGGAGAAATAATCCTGTCCCTGACTACAAATAAATCTTTCCAGTTGGTATGCTCAGAAACTAAACCCCCTCCTTTATGCAAGGCATCCAATCTGCATTCCAGTTCCTGAGATGGAATTGGGAACTCAGCACTCCCGTGTTGCAGTGCAGTCTGCAGGAAGGTGTACGTTTATGGCTTCATTTTTCTTCTTTCTCAGTAAACCTGTTTTTTTATGTGAGAATGCTTCAATTTGGAATGGAGCAGAGTCAGGATATGTATTTACCTCACCACCAGAGTTGTTGATGAGCAGTGTGCAATTTCCAGTGCTTCCAGTAAAGGCCGAGCTCTAAGGACATTTTCAGGAGGAAGGCTCGGAGGCCAGCGCTGCATTTGTCTAATAACAAACTTTGATTAACTTAGGTTGGTTTAACTTTTTCAGCCACTGAACTTTGAGGAGAGCTCTTTTGGGTTGCTACTCCTTTACAGGCCAAGCAAGCAGCCTTTCTCCTCTGCCCTGTAAGCATGGCTGTGCCTGGAAAGGAGGGGGAACTTAAAGAACCTGCTCCTGCCTATTGCAGGAGAAAGCAAGAGGAGCATTGAATGCTGGTGCCTGGTCTTCTCTGTCAGGTTACAGTGCATAGGAGGAGGTGTTGGTGGAAGCAGTTTCTCCTTAAACACCTCTACTCCCACCTTTTCTGGGAAGGGAAGAAGTGACAGTCTAAATGGAGTCATCTTGTGGACTTCCACTGACGGCTCAGTGACCTGTTGGGTCTTGTTGACCTGACTGAGGAAGTATCCAGCAGCTGTGAATGAGCTTGCTAATGGATTTAGCCTGTGCCTTTGAGGGCTGCAGTTGGAAAGATTGGTTGGAGCCCCTTAATCTAGGGTCCATACAACTTCTCTGCCCGAGCAAGTGGAGTTGTGTAAAGGCATCTGAAATAGATGTACACAAAGCTGACAGCATGCTTCAGGATGCTGGAAATGCTGGATAGAGTGATCTTCTGAGGTGGTGATGGCACTGATGACTTTATTGTTGCTGTTGCCAGGTTTATATTCAAGTTAAGTTAATTCTTTGACCTTTCTGTAGGTGCTGCAAACAGAGCAGGACTAGCGTAAGCAGTTTGGGACTGTCTGCCCGAGACACGTGCGCACATCGGGTTAAACATTTCTCAGAGCATTCCTGAGACTCTGACATTCACAAAGCTGGTTAAAATTCTGTTACCTGAGACATGACCTTCTTAGATTGCTTCACTTATGACTTGTATGCCACAGTTTGCCTGCCAGATATAATTGAACATATATTTGTTTTATGTAGGGTTGAATAGATGAGAGATGTAAAGAAAGGGATTTTTTAAATGTCATTTTATATAGTACATTTCTGTCATAATCTGTCAGGATTAGAGAAGAAGAGGGATGAAAATGAATGTAAGAGTCAAGACAAGTTGAAAAAGGAAGGAACATCGAGTTTCATATTAATCAACTTAGATGCCTAGTTTAACTTTTGCTGGAAATTTTCCATTTTAACATGATTCCAGTTCTGAAGAAAGGTACAAGTGATAATTACAAATATATTTAGATAATCCCTCGCTTATTTCCTATTTGCTAATTTGTTATCGGTAGTTTTAAAAAAAAGAGTTGTTTTAAGTTTCTGAGTTATAAATAAGCTAAGAATGAATAGCAGTGTAAATTTTTTTTTCTATAAATAATAATATATCTTCTTCTTATTTTTCATGACAAGCACTGGAGTCTACATACTGGAAAACAGCAGGAATGCCTCTCTATTTAATCTTTTATTAGGCGTGTTTTAATTATGAACTTTTTAAGTCAGAAAAACAATCTGATCAATTGTTCAACAATTACAGATCTCTGTAATTCACTGTTGAATTTACCAGTCTTGCATTTTAATATATGGCCTGGTATGAATGACCAAGGATCTGCAAAATCTCACTCCACCCAGAAGTAATCAAGAGTCCTGTTATTTAATCCAGGCACAGAAAGCAAAGGGGGTGACAAATCATAAGTACCTTCATGGCAGGCACCTGGGGATACATCTGTTAACAAAATTTTAAGTTGTGCAAAGTGAGAAATGTCTTTTTTGGAAGGAGAGGAAGCTTGTTTTTCTTTTAATGAAAGAATTACTGGCATATCATCCCACTGGCAGCAGTGGAATCTGCTTGTTGGCAGTCACTGAAGAGAACATCCCATTTTGATTTGAAGATTATTTTCTGCTTCAAACAAATTCCTGTAGTGGTTCCCATGGTTAATACTGCACAGGAGTAGCAGGACAAGTGATTTACAGCCCTGCAGTTTTATGAAGCACAGCCTTTTATGCATATGTTTTACCTTTTTTTTGTATTTTTCCTTTGTTACATCAAGGTGCTATGGTTTTCTTTGATTTGGACTGTGTTCAGCATACATTGAATGCGTGTTAACCTTACACTTTTTTGTGTAAATGTTCAAACAACTAATAAGCAACTTGTCATTTGTTAATTATTTTTTACCCTCTAACCATGTGAGTGCTCAGTTGTTACCTTTAAATGCTTTGAAATGATTCCAGTAAATGTGGTGCTCTACCTCGTGGAAGCTTGTGCCATCCTCCAAGGAGTTTTCCTCCAAGGAGTTTTCTCCAAGGAGTTTTCTCCTTTGTTAGAACAGAGAACAGTTTAAAGTTTTCCAGTATAGAAGGACTGATTGTGAGGTTTCCATGCTCTCCACTCTGACTGGAGAGTTATTCCTTTTCCTATTGCTCCCAAGGGTGCACCGAAGGGTGCTTTAAAATGTTTTTGGCAAAATCAGGAAATGGAAGCAGAAGGAAGTTTTGTGCTCTGCAGAAGAAAACGTGCTCTGAAGTCAGGATGTAGCTGTTATGTGGATGACTGTGCAGTACCCAGTTTGGCCCAGACTTGCCAGCTCTTTGGGTTTCCAGTTAGCTGCAGGTTAGTGTGCTGTGCTGGCCCTGTAGAAATGTGCGTTGCTGTGGTTACAGTGAATTGGCAGGATGACTCCCACAGTAATCCCTCATGGCTGCAGGGATGGGCGGGAGCAGACAGTGCTGTTTGGATTTGTGTTGTGCCAGATCTCCAGTACATCCCGTGTGTGTTTTATGATAAGAATTTTCAGAAGTGTTCCAGAAGGCCGGTTTAAGCCTGTGTTGTTTTATCTGAAGATTTTCACTATAAAGGGAGGAGAAAGGGGAGGAAAGAGAGAGCAAGGCTTCTGGTTGTATGTTAGGGGGATTCCAGGGAGCTCTGCCTGAACTCTTGGCATCCCAGCCCAGTGGCTGTGCTAAGCCCATGGCATGGTTTGTTTTGCGGGTCTGCCTTAGGACAGATGAAAAGGTCTACTCCCCCTGCTCCCCCTCACCTCCAATGCTCTTGCCATCTTTTCCATGCTGCTGCTGTGTTCAAGAAGTACTAGCCTTTCCTGAAATTTCAAATATTTTTAAAATTTGAAGTCTTGTTTGCACTAAATGGAACCCTGCTCCATCTTCAGGGAAATTTCATGTGAATTAGTAGCTGTGCATTTTTAATAAGCTACAGTTTTCTGTCTTATGATGGAATATTGTGTCTTCCTTTTTTCTTTTTACAATGGCCATGGGACTTTATATCGTAAGTGCACTGGTGGATGCTCACCCAGTCATCTCAGCCTCTTGTTTATTGACTATGCGCCTCTTTGATTTTATAATTTAGCTTAAGGTCTTATTAATGTACTTAAGTGTGTTAATATTTGGAGACTTATATGAATGCCTAGTGGCTTTAACTGTCTTAAAAGATTAGTATTTGCTACTCACTGGTCTATTCCACAGTTGTCTGTAGTGCTTCTTGTTGCAGACATTTTTGCATCCCCTAATGAAGCTCATTTGTCCTCTGTCTCATTCTCTGTTCAGTCATTGAGGCCTTCAACCTGATCTGCAAGACTGGCACAAATGAAGCAGTTGCAATTTTGGGTGCGACCTGGAAATTTTTGAGATTTTTGAATTTGTTTTAATTTAATTTTCCTGATAGTGGGTTGAAGTAAGAAATTTTGTAAGCTTGAATGAACTCAGATGTGATTTTTTTTTTTTGAGTTAGAAGTTCTAACTTGCATGCTTCTATTATTCTACCCCAGAGCTTGCTTGCTTTTTTCTTTTTATTGCTGATGCTGACGTGACCCATCAATCTGGCTACAGAAACCTAACCCATGCTTTTTTTTTCTTTAGGCACTCAGTGTTACTGAAACTCTGATCAAACCTTTGGAAAGATTTAGGAAAGAGCAGCTAGGAGCTGTAAAGGTTTGTCCCTCCTTGCCTTTATAAGTTTGTTTAATTTATCTACTTGGATTGCCTTGTAGTAATGACATGTAATTGGCAGAAACATATTATTGTTTATGTTTCATGTGTTCACACTTTTTTTGTTTCTACTTTGAGAACTTCAGAAACAAATGGAATGCTTCAAGAAGAGAAGAATGTGTCCTTTCCCTTCCTTCTCCCCACCTCCCTTATCTCTTCTGTCTGGAATAGGAAGAATTCTGCTAACAGCCTGCCCCCCCTTCCTAATTGGTAACCCTGTTCTGCTTTGTATTTGCCTGCAGTTGCACAATCAAAGGCTGAAAAATATTAACTACCTAAAGGAGCTTGTTCATCCATATGCTTTTAACTGAATTTTTGGCACCTGCAAGTGCGAATTGCCTTTATTTAATTTTTTGTTTTGAATAAATAACTCGTTGGCTCTGTATGCATGGGAATAATAGGGATAAAGAGGCTAAGGACAAGATCTCATAGAAAGTATTTTTGATAAAGCATTTGGTCATTTTTTTAAGATTGTCACTAAGTTGTGAATATTTTAAAAAAAAGCAAAGTAAACTTCATGTATTAAGTACAGACTAGATTTGGATAAAAGTAACAAAGACAAATTTGTGTCCTTCTACCTGCCTGGCAGTGAGAAATTTAAGTGCTTATTAAAAAAAAGTAGAAAAGAAAGAAACTGGCATTTCATTAAAGTTTTCTGTTGTAAAACTCAATACATTTTCAAAATACCTGCATTTGGTTTATTTTACAATTTCATTACTTCATCCCCAGTGATATTTAGTAGTTAAGACAATGTTTCACTTATAAGAACACTATACATTTTGACTTTGGCAAGAATGATGAACATGTTCTGCATATGATTTCAGTGTTAGTGAACCGAAAATGCTCTGTTGATCATAAATCCTTTCAGTTCAATGGTACAATGAGCTTTGTGTAATTTTATGGACTTGGGAGAAGAATATTAGGTGACCCAACCAACACACATAAAAACTTGGTCTGTAATATAGCCAGTCTTCTGAGGAAAGAGAGGATTTGCTCTGAATGTAACTGATTGTCATAGAAGCAGCTGTGTAATGAATGCATTATTTCAGCAGTATTTTTGCTGTTAAAGAATATTGCTGGTTTTGGGGTGAGACCTCCTAATGCTTTAAGTTATCTCATATCTTCACTGATTTCCTAGTCAGAATTTTCTCCCTGATGTTTCTAACACAGATGACATTCACACAGCCTACATCTCCCATTTTGTTTGGATGGATGTTTCTTTCCTTGTGTCCCTGCATATGGTTTCTGTGAAGCTGTAGCTTTTATTTCTGATCTACACTTTTTTTTTTGACAGAATTCTCTTTCAAAAAAGGTAATTTAAACCTTTAAATAGAAGTCTTACATAATTGTATAATGTTTAAATAAAAACCCTCTAAAAATATTCAGCTCTTGGAATATTGTTAACTGAATATTTATTCAATATAATCAAAACACTGGCATTGGAAATATAGCTCTGCTTAGCTCTGAAAACCAAGCTATGGCACCTAGTGGTGAAATATATCTGCAACATTGTGTAGTATTTGCTTTAGGAAAGATTTATGCTCTACCATTACAAAATAAAAGTTGAATCTGCTGCCTCAGATTTCTTTCTGCATCTTACACCCCTTTGCTGATGAAGTGGTCTGAGTTAAGCTTAAGGAAGAGGAGGAAGGTTTAGCTTCATAGAGCTGGAAGCTGAGACACTTACTGAATTACCCTTTATTGAAAGGTGTTGCTGCACTCATCCCGAGCTATGTGTCTAAAGTTTCTGGCTTTGCCTTTTAAGAAGTTAAGAGAACTCTTTTTCTGGGAGAGTTCAAATGTTCACCACAACAATGGAAATTTTGCTAATATAAGCACAAAGACTCACCTATTTCCCTGTACTTTGTTCCTAATTTCCCATTTTGCTAATATGTTATCTCTAATAACCCTGATACTGTATGCACACCTTCATGTTTCTCAGTTGATAACAAATATTTTTTAAATACTCATTTTTTAAAGGAAATTTTGAGTCTCAGAGTGGGGAAAATAAATTCTGGTAGAAGTCTTTGCTGAGAAGCAGTCCTAAACAGCCTCTTTAATGTAATGCCATCTTCAGAATATAATGGTTCAGAGAACAAAAATGTGTGTTTCTTCTAATATAGTATATACAGTATTATTCAAAATGGAAGGTTAAGAGAAGAAAAAAAGGGCAATTATGTCTGTGGAATTTAACCAGGGTTTTGTTTAGAATACATTTAAATGGGATTTCAAATCTACAGATGAAGAAAAATATTTTAATTGAACTAGTATCTTTCTGATGACTAAATCTGCCAGTTCTTGAATATGTAGTTAAATACTTGATTTTACGTATATGAGGTTATTTTCAACTGCAATTAGATATACTAAAAATAGCTTCAAAACTGGTTGGTTGAATTCATGAATACTGATTTTTGCCTTAATACACTGGAACTGAGGAATCAATTTGTTTTACAATATCTTCTACTAAATTAGATTCAGAAACCCATATTTCCAAAAAAAATGTAATGACTGTTCCTCTTCCAATACATTGCTTTTGGTGATCAGAGAAATGTTTTTGCATTGTGCAAATGAAATCCATACGTGTCCGTGAGAGTTTTTCTTTTGATACTATTATATCAAGTTTTATGGATATTTTTTATTTTTATTGGGTTTTTGTCATGGGCACAATAACACTCTGGTAGAAACAGGAATTCAGCACTGAGGTTCTTGTATGGCTTTAAAATGAAGAAATCCTATGGAACATTGAGGTGTATTTTCTTTGGGTTTCTAGCTGTTGGAACGTTTCCCTTGTCAATTTTAGAAAGTTATTTTTTCAGTGAAACTGGTATTTCCATGTAATGCCTTTTATTCAAAAGCAAGGTGGTGTGGATGATGCCTGAAAGTAATGAAAAATGCAATAAATCAAAGAGAGGTCAGTTTTTTTTCTTTTTTAACTTAGAAGATGTAAGCATCTGTGTAATAAGCTACACCATAATGATGTGATGTGATTTCATTTCAAGTTAGTCTTTAAATTAATTTTTAAGATGAGATGGAGCATATTTTTCTCTGCTTACCAGAGCTATGATATTGTTTTCTCTTTGTTCCTGATGAACTAGAGTTTTAAAAGAAGAAAAATAGTACACTTTTATATTGACATGGTTGCTACTTTGTTTCTGTGTCTAGGAGGAAAAGAAGAAGTTTGATAAAGAGACAGAGAAGAACTATAGTTTGTTAGAAAAACATTTGAATTTATCAGCTAAGAAGAAAGAGCTACAATTACAAGAGGTATTGTTGCCTCTCTTTTTTATGCAGGCTGAAGGCTTTGGAATAGGTAAATATAGTTATGCAAATGCAAAAACAGCATTCTCAGTGGTAAAACAAACCAATTTTCTCATCTGGAAAGGTTGGTGAGAAAATCAATATTTGCTCAACTTAGTACCTCCACCATTTTCTGAATCAAGGGTTTTGTGTGTATGAAGCACTGAGTCTCATGTCATTTTTTATATATAATTGAGGGAATAGGGAAGTGCAAACATACTGTGAAAGACTCTGCATTTCTTATAAGGCTTTCCCATTAATGTAATTTGCATTGCATTGTGAGTATTGACTGAATGTCCTGTGATAACACTTAATGCAGAGGCCAGCAAGACTTTTATTCCCAAATAAAGTGGGTTTGTGCTTTTGCTTTTTCTCACATGTTGAAGATTTGTTTTGGGATTTTTTTGAGTAGTGCTATAAAAAAGTTTGTTGACAATTTATAACTGATAGATTTGTTTTGCTTGGCATTCCTTCTTTTCCTCTGTGTTTATTATCACCATCAACTTATTTGTAATAGTTTTGATTTCTGGAGCAACAGCAAATAGTATGTGAAAAGAATGCTGGGAAATCTTGTAGAGACTTGCTGTAGCCAGAAGGACTTTTTTCCCAGATAAATGTAATTACGTCAGAATTATTAATGCTTAAACTATAAAAAACCTTAATGTTTTCCTCTGGGATAACTCCTGTCCCTGCCCTCTACCCCATCCCAAGTATTCTATGCCATTTTTCATACAAATGGTTAATATTACTGGCAAATTTACCCTGGAATTTCTCTTACTCCTGAGTTTCACTAAGATGTCACTTCACCATGCTGCACTTGCAACATTGACCCTCAGATGTGTAAAGAACTGTCTTCTGGGGAGTTGAGTTGTCCCAGTGAAGTTATTGAGCATGGCTCATGTGTCAGGACCTGTACTTTTGTCAAATTGATCAGCTGCCAAAGAACTTGACGCAGAGAAAATGATAAAGGGCTGATTATGATCGCTTGATGAAATATGGGTTCTTGATATCAAATCTGAAATGAGACCTAACCTCAATGGAAAAATACATAATGCCTCTAAGAGGCATTTTGAAGCTGTATCAAATATAGCCTGAAGCTTTAGAGCATGTGTGAAATCTAGAATGAGCAAATAGATTTGTTTTAACTGTCCTTGAAAGTTTTATGAGCAAAAATTCTGAAATTCTTCAGTCAGGCTCTCACATTTGCGTGTTTAATTTTGAAGTATAAATGTATAAGCAATTTAAAGAAAAAAGGCCCTTGGAGCGTGTTGTCAGAGGAAATAGGAAACAATTTCTGTCACAAGCTTAGAGAACAGGTGTATATAGTTGTATTGTAATGTATATAATTTAGTTTTATTCATGTTTAGTTGTGTCAGTTCCTGACTGGAGTAAACAGTGCAGAGATAAATTTGACAAAAATTTGATGAAAAACATGCCATGTTGTGGAGTGTGTCTTAACATGAACACAACTTTTGACTCTCCTGGTGGCAGGATATTCCTGTAATTTTACTGAGGCATGGTGTGTTTCTTATTTCTCTCTTTCTTCAGCAGTACACAAACTGCAATGAAACTTGCTGGGTGCATGGGGAGGCTCATGCCTCAAAAAACTGAGAGATGTGATAATGTATTCTGGATTGTGTGGTGAACCAGATGTCCTCAAAGATCCACTTCAGAGTCTCTTCTTAGGGCGTTGTGGTACCCTTCATGTATATATGATTAGAAGCTTAGCTGACAACTCAAACAATTCCTGTGTTTATAGGCTGACAACTCAAACAATTCCACAATTTATGGGATGCATCAAAATGGCATGGTGTGTTGAAACACATTTGCTTACTTGAAATACTTATCAGGGCTTTATTTATTTAATGGTATTTGTGGTTATGCCCCTTTAACTGCTGAGAGTTCTCCAGCACAGAGCAGTAAAGCCAAGCATGTCTTAAAGCTAATTTGGTTTATCCTCTTAAAGCACAGCAGTCACTGTCCTGCCTGAAGGATGTAGTCTCAGTATTTAAGAGAGAGTCTGATAGTAAGTCTTGTCCTTTCACCTAACCCTTTCTCCACTTCCTCTGGTTATTCACTGTAGATGCATTTTGTATTATCTTTGTGGGCAAAGACTAAGTGTTAGTTACTTAGAGTAACCTTTTCTTTAATGTATTTTAATAACAGTTTCTATTACCAAGTTTTAAGATTAATTTAAACAAATCTTATGTGTACTTTAAACAGTAACTCCATAAAATAATGGGTAGATGCTAGAAAGTGAAATATTTAGGTGCAGATGGATGGCAGCTGAAATGTAACTGTTCAGCATCAATATGGTGTTGGCATTTCTGCAAAGCTGTGCTGAATATCAGCTGCAGGTAGAAAGGCTGCATTTTCAGACACTGGATGCTCTAGGGAAACTTGTGGAGTGCTGTACCAATAAGTGAACCTTTTTTCTATTGCATTTCTTGCCAGTGAGAGTGAGCACAGCTGTGGGATGGGTACAACAGCATTCTGGCTATTTAAAGCCGTTATTTGGGATATAGGGTAAAATTTACAGCACCAGCACTGTAGTTTTCAAAAATAACATTTTCTTCCTGAGTTTGATTGGAGATATGATTTCCCCCTTTTCTAATGGACTATGCTCTTAGCTCCCACTCTCTGTTTGGGCAGGTACCTTTGCAATGCTGTTAAAAGTTGGATTCCCTAGAAAAGAAGTTTGAAGAGCTGTTGCTGGAATTTTTCTAAAAAGTCTAGCCTCATGATTCAAAACAACATATGTTATCTAGTGAAAGGGAATTGCTACTCCCGTTTAAAAGTAAATGAATGATCTGTGTTGTAACAAATCCCTCAAATATGGTGAAAATTATCTGCTTGCCACTTCTGTGTGTGTGTTATCCTGAAGCTGTCTGCAAAATGTCTGTGAAACTTCATGAGGTGTGCTCTTTGTGCAGGCAGATAACCAAGTGGAGCAGAACAGGAAACACTTCTATGAGCTGTCCCTTGAGTACGTGTGCAAGCTGCAGGAGATACAGGAGCGGAAGAAATTTGAGTGTGTGGAGCCTGTAAGTATCAGGGAATTCAACCTACTCTGCCTTTCATAAGAGATGGAGTAGGAGTGCATTTGGACAAAAGCCAAGCTTTGCTTTCTGGAAAACACAACCAATTGAGTGACTTAACAGAATTTAAACTGACTTGTTACATATGTACAGATTCCTAGTGCAGATAAATTTAACCAGGCATGTCAAATCTTACCTCAGTAATAAGAACTGATTTGGACCCACTGATGTTGATTTTCAGAAAATGTGTGGATACCTGCAAAAACCTCAATTCACATTGTGAGATAGAATAGAGGATTCAAGAAGATGTTGGTGTCAGGATTCTTGCCTTGAGTTTTTTAACCAATGAAATGTTATTGCTGACTAATGCAAGGAATCGAATTTTAATTATGAAGGTTGGGCTTAGAGACCTGCTTGTAAAGAATTGCAGATATAAATCAATTAAGAGGGTGCTGCTGGGTAAGAAGCCCGTTCCTGGGTAGCCTGATATGTTTAATTTCACTTGCAGCTCAATCTGTACAGAAATCAAGGGGTTTAATTTAATATTGGTGGGAATGGCGCATGCACTGATGAGACTTTCTTAAATCTACGAGAAGAACTTATTCTAAAATTTTTCTGAAATGTACATTAGCTTGGTATTTTAAATACAAATTTATCAAACAAGAGAACAGTAAGTGTAATACTGAGAATAAAGGGAGGATGGATTGTAGAAGCAACTTCTGTTCTCTCATGCTCTGAAGTCTGTGCTTCTGGGCCAAGTTTGTCCTTTTATTCTGATACAATTGCTTTAATGTAATAATGAAAAAAATGTTTCAAATTACCATAATCAAAATAGCTCATAGGTCATTATGCAGTTATTAAGAACTGTCTATTCTAATATAGATAATTCCTGTATGAAAAAAATTGCTAAAATACTTAAGGGGGAATAAATTGCTGCAATTATATTAGCATTGTTTAAAGAAAGGCAAAATGCTGTGAAAAGAGTGGTTGTGTGGGGTTTTTCTGGTGTAGATATGTTGGCTTTTTTCTTTTTTTAAAAAATATTTTTCTAATCCTAAATAGCTTTGCATTTGGTTATTGTGTTTCAGACCATTTGAAGTTTCCTCAGAGCCAGTCTAGAGAAAAGACTCTTCAAATTATGTTCTTGCAACATGTCCCTTTCTCATTTCTGAAAGCTCCTGCTGAATGGGGCTGTACTTTATGTTGCCTATTTTGTACTTGAAGTTTACAATCGACTAGAAAGCTTTGTACCAAATTCTTATTTCCTTTTCCCTTAATACTTAAAATTTATGGGTTTTTTTGGATTTGTTGAAAATGCTTTATTTGCTATATGACTTCAGACTTTTATTATACATTCTTTGGCTTACTCTTTTTAGAGAGCTGTTCTTTTATGTCTCACTTGCTTTGTTCCAGCAGCCTGAACTAAACAAGAGCGTTAGACAGGACTACACCTCATGCTGCTTCCAGTGTAGTACAACTTGTTTGTTCTTTTAAATTGAAATACTTAAGTCAGCATATGCTAAGTGGGTCACTTGCTGGTTCTGACAGAAGGTCAGATCTGTGCACAAAAAGCAGCAATGGGCAAAGCTTCCTTCTTCCAGCAAAACAGATGACTGATGTGACAGTCATCTCCACGTGGTCATTAGCAGAGAGAGGAATGACCAGGGAAATGGTGACCAAAAGACAGAATGATAATTTCCTCCTTGGGCACAAATATGTGTTCCAGACATCATTGGTATCAGAGCAGTTGTAGGAAAATGTTACATAGGAAAGTTTGGGAACATGGGCTATACATTTCCTAGGGTCAAGTGGAAAGTAGAGATCAGTTGTGAAATTCCAGAGACATCCAAAATGTCTGTATATATAGATCATCATTTGGATTTAAATATTACTCATAAAGTGTAGGCATTAGTGGAAATGTATTTTAAAATAATCATTTTGTAATCTGTCTTTCCAAAAAAGCCTATGTGCAGCAATTGTATTGAATAAAATGGAGTTTTTTTGTTCTAACAAATAATTTTTTTTCTGTTTCAGGTGCTATCATTTTTTCAGGGTTTGTTCACTTTCTATCACCAGGGATATGAACTTGCTAAAGACTTCAATCATTACAAAATGGCCTTGCAGATAAATATACAAAATGTAAGTTGAGTCTGCTTTTGTGAGTAAAATCACTCTCTGAAGTTGCTGCATGTGCAGTATCTGTATTGCCAACACTTAGAGTTCCATGTGGGTGCATTGCCTGTGAATTTTGGGGATATGGTGCCATCTCCTGGATAACCAACCACATCACTGAACAAATCATCACTAATTCCAGTGATTTCTTTGTAATTTCTAATAATACTGTAAAAAACAAGCATGAAGTAAAAGGCCTTTTTTTCTTTTTTTTGGAGACAGAAATAATTCAAGGATTATTTAAAACAAATGAAGTCTGTTAAACATGCATAAAACACTGGATAATTCAGAGTATGGGTAATGAAATATGAAGTTTCCGGTGGTTTGGGTGTGCTTTGAAATTGAGTATGTGGTGGTCATGTCTGAGGGTCATTTCCCTATAGGGTTACATTATCCATAACTAAGAAAAGGGAAGAAAAACAGCTGGTCACAGCAGTGTGGAGTTTATCTTGTAGCAGCCCTTTCAAACAAGAACATCCCTGTTGGTTTGGGGTGCAGAACTGTGTAAGGAGACTTGGTGTTTGCACCCATGGTGTATTTGACAAAATGATCTGTTCCTTCAAGGACAGGCAAATGTCTGCTTACCACTAGTTTAGTGTGCCCTCATCCCAAATCTCCCAGTGTGATCTGGACTGGGAGAGCAGGAAACAAGGCGAAGGCTGAAGCAGTGGGACTGACAGAGTTACTAGTCAGATGGTCTGTTTGCTTCCTTGAGATTTATGAAGAATAAAGCTTGCTCGGAGGAACTTGGGTGTGCCAGAGGCCTCTTGGTAGGAAGCACACCACACACCTTACTGCAAACAATCAATTCCTGATGGTGCATTTGTTTTGTTGACCTCTGAGGGCATCTGGAATTAAGACACAGAAACTACTTCTTGGAGAGGACAGTCTGTTTTTAGAAATGGCTTAACTAGCAGGGAGGCGGAAGGGAGGATTACAGTTGTAATGCACAGTGACGTGATTCACGTGTCACGATACCGTTCCTTTAATTTTCTTCTTGTATGTTCAAGTGTCAAGTTTCCTTTTGAGGTGCTGTTTGGTTTGAGATAGGGAACTGGTTAGTGGTAACTTTGTAAGCAGACGTTTGCGGCGTAAGTCAGTGCTTGTGGGGGGAATGTCAGGCCAGACTTGCTTCTTCTGTGTGCTTAACAGAGTGAGGAGCAGCTTGGAGGGGAGCTGATGCCAGATGAAACATGAGAGGGAAATTCTGATACAGTTTTGAAGAGCTGGGTTTCAGAATACAGATGGAAAAGAGCCAGTGGAGTGATCTGAAGAAGTGATGAGCAGTAATAAAGTAAGCTAATCTCAGCAGCTGCATTTTCAGTTAGTATTACAGTGTGCCCCACCAGATTCTGAAGAGCTTGAGCTTTACAGCTCAAATTTTATGAATAGATAGAGGCTGTAGAGAGAAGGCAGAACAAGGCTCAACAACCATCTGAGGTAAAAGGAGAATAGAAGGAAGCATTTGAAAAGATTGTGAGAGGACGTGACGCATTCTCCTGTGTGCTGTAGATCAGCAAGACATCTCAAAGGAAAAATGAACTGGGGTTTGCCTGTGGTACAGCTGAGCTGCTGGCAGAACACTGGATTGTTGTGTTAGAAATTAAAGTGTACAAGATCCACTAAAGACAGCCTAGCTGGATATGGAGAGTGATTTAAGAGTTGCCAGTATAGTTGTAGTAGTTGCCTTTCCTTTCATTCAGATTGTCTTTCCTGTGGGAATTATCTTATGGATTTCTTCTCCACACCCTACCACAAACCCCGCCTTCCTCCACTGCCCATCTCCTCCCCTCAAATGAAAGAAAGAAAAAAGACCCACCCCAGTCTTGTAGCCCAAGCTCTAGAAAGCTGATTCTCCCAGAGGTCTTGGGAGAATCTTGTATGCTTGTACTGGGGAGAAGATAAAACATAAATGCTGTATTTTGTATGCTTGTCCTGGGGAGAAGATAAAACAGGTGAGGCCGCATTTTCAGAAAAATAAAGGTACTTTCAGAAAGCAAAAAGACACATAAGCATGCATCTGGAACTAGGTGCTTTCCTCAAAACACATGTACCAGCTTCGATTTTAAAGTGTTTTTCAGTGTTTTCAACTTGGACAGATGCACATGTAGAGAAAACCAGTTATTACCATGATTGTTGTGGTTTTATTTGCTCATTTAACAATTACCAGTGTTTTTCAGACCAAACCAAAGAGTTTCTTGTGTCAGGTGTGAGTTACTCTGTTGTTTCATGTAGTCCTGTCATGTAATTTGTGGGTGGCATGGTTACTTTCTGATTGTTTTTGTTAATATTCTGATAAATATTTCTCTTCCTGCTGCTTACAGACTTTGGAATAAGTGACATTCGGGAATAATAATCAGCTGGACTTCCAAGTTTTATTAGGTTGTTTTTTCATGCCTCTGCTTGTGTGTGGTCAAAACATTTGGCACATATATAGTCTCAATCTGTATACACTCTTGATGACCTTCCTGACACTTTTTTCCTAAATTACCACAGAAAATCCTCTACTTCCTGACAGCAAGTAAGAGTCTCATGAATTAAGCCAATATATGTAGTAATATTTTTCTAAGGAAATTTCAATATTCAAATTTGTTTTGCACTCAGTGTTTCACTTCTCTCTGAACAGGCAGTGCATTGTTTCAAAACCTACTCTGGCAGTCATGTTGTGCTTTCCACAGTCACAGCAGCTGATATCTAAACCTCACATAGATTTTGAAGAATATCAGAAAACTTGGAGAGTAAACACATACATGGGAATTGTGCTTTAGGACTAAATGTCCTAAAATGGCCTGGATCATTGTCTCTGTTTTGTAGTTGTTTGTGGTGGGTTGGCCCTGGCTGGATGCCAGAGGCTGCTCTATCTCTGCCCTCACTAAAGCTGGATGCCTGCTGCTCTATCTCTGCCCTCTCTAAAGCTGCTCTATCGCTGCCCTCCTTAGCTGGAGAGTTTGTGGATCAAGAACAGGACAGGGAAACCAACTACAGACCAATTAGAGGCAAAACAGACTTGACTGGGAGAATTCACTTTAATTTATTATCAGATTAGGGTAGGGTAATGAGAAATAAAACCCAAATCTTAAGCACACCTTTCCATCAGCCCTCCCTTCTTCCCTCAGTGGTGCGGGAGAATGAGGGTTATGGTCAGTTCTTCACATGATGCCTCTACTGCTACTTACTCCTCAGGGGGAAGACTCCTGACACTCTTCCCCTGCTCCAGCATGGGATCTCTCCCACTTGAGACAGTCCTCCATGGACTTATCCAATGTCGACAGGGACTTCAGGGAATCTCAGCTCTGGCACCTGAAGCATCTCCTGCCCCTCCTTCTACACTGACCTTGAGGTCTGCAGAGCTGTTCCTCACATATTCTCGCTCCATTCCCTGGCTGCATTTGGCATTGTGTGGTTTTTCCCTCTTAAATACGTTATCCCAGAGGCTCTACTATGATCACTGATGGGCTCAGCCTTGGCCAATGGCCGGTCTGCCTTTGTACTGTCTGACACTGGCTCTATGGGACACAGAGGAAGTTTCTATCACCTTCCCACAGAGGCTCCCTCTGTAGCCCCCCACCACAAAAGCCTTGCTGTGCAAACCCAGTACATGATTCCTATGAGCCAGGAAAAGTAAGTCTTTCTTCCACTCTCGTTACCAAAGGGTTTTTTCCTGTCTCGTTTTAGACACGAAATCGTTTTGAAGGAACAAGGTCAGAGGTAGAGGAGCTCATGAACAAGATCAGAAGAAATCCTCAGGAACATAAAAGAGCAAATCACTTCACGATGGAAGGCTACCTCTATGTACAGGAAAAAAGTAAGGTGTATTTTGTATTCCACAGTGCGCATATTGGGCATACAGGCAAGTCTTGTCTATACAGGTGACATGATGATGCAAAGAATTTACTGTTGATTAAAGAGTCATCTAAGTATATTTTCTAAGTTTTTAGCAGCATTGTTACTGTGGCTCATAAAAAGAATATTGAGCTGAAAATGTGACAGTTTTTAGTAAAAGTGACTGAATTCAGGGAAGTTTTGTTTGACCAAAGAATGGATTTCGTCTTATTTTTAATCCCTTACTAATGACCTCCCCTAGATCTGTCAAACATTTGTTGTCAGCCGGCAACATGAGTTGTCAAGTTAGCCTCTGAAAATTTGGCTTGTTGAGTATGATGAAATTGAGTGTCATTTCCTTAATTCATTGATACACTTTCATTACCTAATTGTGATGATAGGGTCAAATAAAGCAGACTATATGTTAGGTAGCTGGTGTTAAAATTCTTGCTGTGAAGGTGCATGTTGCATAAATCATATCCTGTCAACACTTCAAACAATTATAAATCTTTCTCACACTAGTAAAAAAGCCAAACATGATTCATTCCTTGTTGCTCAAGGAATGACAATTTATTGTAATTAATCATTTATTTTTAAACATTTTGCATAAATCATATTTTTGAGATGTTTGCCCCTATAGAGTGAGAAGATTCATTTGCAGACATGTTTCTTAGGAGAAGTTAAGTAATAGAAGTGTGGAGATATAAAGGGTCAGAATCCAAGTTTGAACTGTTAGCATTATGGTGCAAATCTCAGCACTGCTATTTGCAGTAAGCTGGGCTCTAAAGGAAGTGTCTTCTGTTGAGGGTATGCACTGATTAATAGGAGAGAGTTCTGGTGTCAGAAGTTGTGATCAGACCTTAATCATAAGATTGTTTAGAACTTGTAACAGAGGTGTGGTAATCTGTGGTTTTTTAGCTTAAAGTTACCAGGTGTAAATCTAGCTTTCTGTATTCTTTTAAATAAAGTCTCAAAGGAATATTTACTTTATAGGGAAAAATTATTTTGTCTGTAGTAGCGAGAGAAAGATACATTAATAATTCTTTCCATTTGTCCTTAAGCATAAGAGTGAAGTGCACCATGCATCATATTTTAGAATAATAAACAGTGGTTAATATTTGTATGACGTTGTATAATATCCTTAATTTGTACCTTTGCTTTAAATACTGCATTGTTAGGAATTAATTAGGGCTCTTAAGTATCATTTTAGAAAGCAGGGGAGGAGAATGCAGAAACTGGAAATAGTACATACTCTTTGTTGCTTTTGTGTTATGTAGGGCCTGCCCCCTTTGGTTCCAGTTGGGTGAAGCACTATTGCATGTACAGGAAAGAGACAAAGAAGTTCTCCATGATCCCGTTTGAACACAGATCAGGAGGGAAAGTTGTATGTATATTTATGTATTCTACTCTTACAGCTGTCCTGTATTAAGATCAGAGAATGTGTCATTTAAGATGTGTCAAGTACTTTCCTCTACTGTCCTTGCCCCTTTTTTTCACCTTTCCTCATGCAATTCAGTCTGCCATTGAAGGACATTAACCTGAAGTAGTGGATGGATTAATAGATAAAAATTCTCTAAACTTTTCAGTTGCTTCCTTTTAGAAGGCCAGAGGACCTGGCACAGATAACATGCAATGTTTCACCATTTAGAATCTTGTTTATCCATAAGGCCTTTAACTTTCTAAATCAGGAAAGTATAACAGACCCAGAAATTTCTTTATTAAGTGATTCAGTTAGAGTTTTCTTTTGGAGATTTAAATACTAGAAGTGGGACTAGAAAAGTGGATAGGAATGTCATTTGTACTGATAACTGAATATAATTTCAGATATCTTTAAAAGCATCTGAAATATTCAAGACCCAAGACTTTGTTTATCTTTAAATGGCTTTAATTCCTACTGAAATAGTTGGGAATTGATTACCTTTAAAGATGACACATTAAATGAATGTATTGATAGGGATAAAATGCATTTTGTTGCAAAGGAAAAAGGATATCTGAATCTGGAAATTAAAGCTTGAGTCAATATGCCTGTAAATGCAGCACCCTGCCCTGTCTTCAAATTTGGTTAGGAAATCATGTTGTTGGAATTTTATCAAGTTATTATATCCTATTAGTTTCAGCAGAGGGGAGATGGCTTTCATAATTTTGAAATGATGTGTATTTACAAATATATTGAATTTGGAAGAATCTTTCAAAAGCTTTGGAAAACCTGATGTACTGAAAATTAGTGATATTTGGTTTCCTTAATCACTTCAGTACTTCTATGAATTTTTTATCCTAATTTGCTCTAGTTGTAATAAGCCATTTTAGTTAGTATTGAGCATTCAGCATTCTAAAACACCTATGAAGCCATTTCTGCTGTATTAAAATATCTCCCATTTAGAAACCCCTGCAGTTACTCCTTCAGTGACAGCCTTCTGTGTCTGGAGATGCTGAATAAGATAAGAAAAAATTAAAATGTGCAGTTAATCCTGATTTAATCTGGTACAACTCAGGCAGCATTCACAGACAAGTTTGTGATTCCTGTGTAAAATAAGATCCTGGTGTTGGTCTCGAAGAAAGAGAGAGTTGGTTCTGTAAGAGATGTTACAGATAGTAAAGAACACTTCCTTTGTTCTGGTTAGTGTAGCCTTTACTATGGAAATCAGTGTGGCTGACAGAAAATGGGAAAAGTCTCTTTGTGTGTTTATACCAGTGCAAAATATTTCTTAGTTTAACTTACTGTGTTACTGAGTCATTCTGTGAAGTACCAGCTAAAATGGACTCAATATTTTTAGATTTATGTCCCGGAAGAACATAGAATTTATGTTATCGTGTAGAAGAGTGAACTGCAAACATGGGCAAATTCTTCTGCAAGTGTCAATTTTCAGTTTAGCTTTTGCCATTTAATATAAGTTTACCTTACTTGCCTTGTACAGCTGGCATACTGGAGCTTATAAAAACTTACAAGAACTGGGTCAAGCTTATAAAAACTTTGTTTTCACAGGGTGATGCCGAACTCTTTGTCCTTACGTATTGTACCAAAAGAAATACAGATACAATTGACAGGCGATTCTGTTTTGACTTAGAAGCTTCAGACAGGTAAGCTTGTGAAGCACCTTAGGAAGAGCTCTTTTGAAGTAGTAATTAAAACTACTGCAAAATTACTGTTGCCTTTTTTTCTGATTTCTTCAATCCTCAGTCAGAATTGCAATGGGAATGGTCACTGGAGGAGCAGGCAAGCACTGCCATGGCTCACTGGGTTTTACCTCAGCTGTCTGAAGCAGAAGCAGAGAGGAACTAATCTGAAATGTAGACATTGCCTGAGCTCACATTAAAGAAAAGCACAGACAAAGTTAAGAGGAGCTACTAAGAATTATCATAGTGAAGAAACATGGCTTAAATTGAAGTACATACAGCTATAGTGAAAGACTGATTGCAGTAATAATTTATATAGTCATGACCACATTGTGTCACACTCCTGTGTTCCAAAATGATGGGTTGCTGAGGAGATATGCTGGATTTTCAGATTGAAATAAGGTTTTTGGGATTTTGAGGCCTGTGCCTGCATTCACTGCATCTTGAACATTGTTGCCACTGTCTTTTTGAAGCACCACTTGTTCTATTTCTAAAGAAAAGACTTGCTAATCTTTTTCTCTAAAGGACCTCGAAATTTGATAAACATTGTCTTTCAACAGTGTTCTAGTCTTCCTTCATTTATGAAGGTGAGGGTATCCAACTTCATAAGATACTCCAAATAAATTAGGCAGTGGTAATGCTACATTCTTTTGATGCAGAAATGGATCGTATCTGGAATTAAATGCTAGATATAAATTAGTGAATTGATGGTGAGTTTTTGCATCCACCCCCTCTCAGCTGATTTTAATCTATATGTTTGCTCCTTACTTACACCAATTAACCACATGCTAACTTATAATATAGTAGGTCTTCAAGTTTTATGGGGTTTTGGGTTTTTTTGCATCAGATTCTTAGTGCTTTTCACTTCAAAAGCAGCACGGCCAATGCTCTCAGGCCCCCATCCTGTGATTGCTCCTGGTCTGCAGATATGTTTTTATGTCTGCAGATTGTGATTATGTGCTCAAACTTTAATCAGAGTCTATGCTGAGCTTGTGTGACCAGTCAGACTGGCCTGAGGCATGTTCATTCCTACAACAAGCAATGGGTAAAGGGATGTGAAACTCCCACTGCATCAGAAAACTTCTACCCACATGGCAGATGAGAAGATGCTCATTTATAGCTCAGATGATGTTTGTCATTACTCTACAGCGTGGTTTGAACTTGCATTTTTGAGTTGAGGAGGATGTGGTTTAGCTATTCTAATGCTATGTCCCAACAGTATGAAAGGGAGTAAAGATTTATACTTCAGGTATCAGCTCCTCTTGGGTCAGTGTATTGACTGGTCAGTAGGGATAACAGATTTCAAACTGAGTCTGATAAAATTGCTAAAAAGTAGTGTGAGAAATGTCAGTCTGTCCCCCTCTGTGTGTCATCTGTTCAGTGGGGTATCGGAGTTTATACAGAGATGGATGGAGAGCAGGGTTTCCTTGATCCTGCAAAACACTTTTTCATTCTCTTCTCTGGTAAAAGGGGGAAAAATCTAGTTCCTCTTTCTGTCTTGATATAATAGACACAATTTGATCTGCTGTGACCTTGATATCAGACATTTTTCTTTTAATAATATATGTGTGGAGTACTGAGATGTTCCCATGGAGATTAGTTCTGTGCTGCAGGCCATTAGCTTGTTTCCTTGGTATCAGTTCAGGGCACACTTATCCCTGAGCTTGTCCAAGTTAAAAAATAACACAGGGATTGACAGCTGGGCATGGGGTTTTCTTCAGTACTGTGCTTTGGAAGGAGGCAAGGTTGTAAAATTTTAGGAAAGACTTTTAAGTAGCAAGCATTCAGCCTTGTTTGTGACTTAAGCATAACTTTGAGCTAGCTGAAAATTTGCATATTTTTCTTTCAAAAGGAATGCTGAGATGGTTGTATTTTCTTTAAATTCTGATATTTATGGCTCTCAGGGTGCTAAGATTCTGGTTAAATCTCTGGGAAATGATACTTTTTTCTGTTTCTAGTACTCCATCATGTTTACTTGACAGTGACTAGCGGTAAATGTAGAGAAATTTAAATCTTAAGGAGAGAGCAGAGATGATCTAGGATAGGAAAAAGTTATTTTATTGATAAAGAGCATTATCCTTCTGAAATACTACCTTGATTTAAATTTTCTCCAATACAGGACAATGAGGGAAGGTTTTGTTTCCTTTGGCTTTATTTTGAAGACAAATAAATGATATTTCATGCAGCATATACTGAGTTTGATGTATTGCTTCTAGGTTGATACTCTGATACCTTAACAACTGTAATTTAGTGAAAAGAGCTAAATGGTTGCAAGCTGTGATCATTGTTGCTGCTTAAAGATGAAGATTATATATTGAGTTAACAAATTCCATTTTTCATCTAACAACAATGCAAGTCCAAGTTTATTTACAATTCACAACATTCAGTAACTCCAGCAAGTGTTGGAATCAGCAGGTGATCAACAATGAGCTATTTCAAATAGTTTGCAGATTACATTAATTTTCCTTTTTCCTCCCTGTTCTGCCTATTTCTTACTGCATGTATCACTTCTATACCTTTTATTTTCAAGATCAGCAGTGTTCATTTATTAAGCAAAAGAAAATGAACCCTGACTTTTAGGACAATGGCCTTTTGCTTGTAGTTGGAAATTTGAATTTGACAAGCATTTTTTAGTTGTTATTGAACGCAGTTACCTTATGTTCTTGGTACATTTGCAGGCCTGGAGTTCCTGTGACCATGCAGGCATTTTCTGAGGAAGACAGGAAGCTGTGGATGGAAGCCTTGGATGGAAAAGAAGCTGTAAGCATAATTTTTAAAATATTCTTTTATAGTGTAATGGGGAATTCTCTCAGCCTCTGCTTTCTGATCCCATTTATACTTAATAAACTGGCATTATGTAGTTTGCAAAATGATAGATTCAATGAATAAAGGATAAAAGTGAAATAAAACTCAGGAGAGATGAGTAACTTGGTACAGCTCAGTGTAGATAACTGCTAATGCTGATATGAGAATTTTTCATTGTAATGACAGCATCAATTTTTAGAAATGGTTTCCCATCCCAATGATAATATTGGTGTTGTAGAAAATGTCTAGTATAAGCATATTCACTTAGTCTTATGCTCACATGCTGCATTCCAGTGGCAAAACTTGCATGAGTGAGTTACATGGTGTTATTATTTTATTTTTTAAAACCAGATCAAAAAGTTCTTGTCAATGGGACTGAGGTTGTGCATGAATTTGCTTAATTTCTGCCTCTCATCAGGCAACGGGTCTGAAATGTTGAATTGAAACACACTATTTATTCTTACAATAATAAATATACTGGTCTTGTGGGCCAGAAATGATGGGTTTTTCTAGACAATGACACAGTCACATGTCTGCCCCAGTAGTTATTTGATTGACCTCATTGTTACACTAATCTGGTTTAATTTGCAGAGGTTATTTATTACTATGACGTGTTGGCTGAGCTGGACTCTCCAATAAGTTTAAAACTTCTGGGAAACCCAAACTGGAACATAAGTCCCAGGAATCATCACATTCTTAATAATTTGAATGACCTTGAAACTGTGGGAATTTAACCTGTTAAATTTTTGCCAGATCAGTGGCTGTAGCTGATGTTGTTCTGAGGGGGCACAGACCTCTGGTCCTGCTGTTAGAGCTGCTGGTGGTGCTATGTTCTGGCTGCAAGGAGCTGTATTTGTGCCTACTGAGCATTAAGATTGAGAGTATCTTCTTTTCCTGGTTTCATGAAAGCCTTTAAAATAATTTGTCTTTTTTACTCTTTTTGTATTAGCTGCTCATCAACTTGAATAGAGCGAATGCGAAACGAGAGGGAAGTAAGTATTTGAATTAGCATGAAGGCTGATTGTGTTAATATTTTAAAATTGAGAAACACAAAGGTAATTTGGTTTTTTTTTCTCTCTGGAACTTTTTTCCCCTTAATTATTTTGCTTTTAAATCTTGAGTTTTGAATATTACTTGTAATTTTTGTAATTACAAGTAATTAATTAATTAATTTTGTAATTAATAGGTTTTCATACTAACTCAGTACCTATTGTATAGGACTGGACATAAGCTGAAGAAACAGTCTAATTGTTTTTGCCAATTCACTTCATGCCTGAAATTGATTCAAAGGTGAAGTTGTATGTAAATGCATCACAATTTCTTAATCCAGATTATGTGTGCATTTCTGCTAGAATGTGAAGGTATGGTTTTAAAAGCAGTTGCAGCTGAAGATCAAGATCAGCAAAAAAGCTCAATTTGTGCATTTAAAATATAAACCAAAATATGGAAGTAGAGGAGATGGCTTTCTTTACACAACATTATTTCTTCTGTTGGCGAAGTATAAGAGTGAAAACAGATATCCTTCTTTGATTATGAGGCAATTTATGCTTGCTTTTTTAAAAACTTGAAATTGCTGATTCAAGCTGGATCCTGGTGTTATTAATAGAAATTTTTTCTCAGATTTGTCTTTTCATGGTGCAAGACCAGGTCCCCAGGAGCAAGAAGGCCAGATGTTTGGGGGAAGGGCAGTTTTGCAACATAAGCTTTTAAATGAAGTCTTGATGTGAAGAAAAAGAGTAAGATAGGAACAACAAAGGAATGCTGGAGCTCAGCTGTTGTCCTGTTCATGCATCTGCTTTCATGTAGTCAGATCATTAACTGCTGTGAAATTATATACATGTGTCCTGTATCTTTAGTGTGGGAATTTCTTTGGCTGAGGGTAGGACTCAGTAAAAACCCTGCTGTTGATAATTATGTTTTTTCATCATAAGTACTTCCTTGTCCCATTTGGTGAACTCTCAGATGTTGTCGATGTTGCAGTAAGTACTGTTAAATTCCATCTTGCATCTGCCAACATGTGTAAGTAATCAGAGATCCCATTCTTCAAAGGATGCTGCTGTGAACAGATTCACTGAAGCCACTATCACCAGAACAAGCCTTTACTTCGGCTAGGCAGGCTCCTGAAGGAGAAAAGTAGAATTTCTCTATAAAAAGCGATGTATTCTTCCAATTTCAGAATATTTGTAGTTTTGCCTCAAAAGTACTACCTTTATGATTAAGTTCAGCCTTCTTTTCAGTGAAAGACATAATTGTAATGGTGCTTTAAAACTGTTCAACCCTTTTTATTTTTTTTGTAGGTGCGCAGTTGGATAAGATAGGGTTCACCATCATCAAAAAGTGCATCAGTGCTGTTGAAACACGAGGTAATGATCAACCCAACCTATTTGTGAAGAGGGTGAAGCAGCTGGTTTGCTAAAGAAGGTGCTAAGGTCTCCTGTAGATCTCTGGAAAAGACTACCATAGAAGACATTTCACTGATTACACTGACCAGGACAGGAGTCTGTCCAGTCTGTCCTTTTATGCATGGCTTTCTTTCAGGAAATGTGTTTGCCAGAAGTGTTCACAAGTGGGGAATAGCACCTCTCTTGACCAAGGGAGCCGATTTTTGTGCACAAAAGCTAAGAGAAAACTGTTGTTTTTTCTAGACATTGCCTGCACCTTTGCTTTGCTGTTCGAACAGAGTAATTTATTTCAGTGTTTCATTTCTGTTCAGTCTCTTAAGGCAGAAGAACAGAAGCTGAGCAGGCAAGTGATTAACAAAAAGTGTTGAAGTACTTATCATGGAGTTAGTTTCACCCCAGGGGCAAAGATGCTGTCAGGATTTATTGTTGCATATACTCATTGTTGTACTTCCAGAATTGGAGATGGAGGAGAGGTCAGTGTGCAGACAGTATTCAAGAGGTATTTGGGACTGATTTTGGAGAGACTCTGCTGAAGTGTGTGCTGACCAGCCACTCTGAGGCTCACTGCATTGTACATGGCATTGTGTGGAGAACCAGCTTGTTTGGTTGTGGTTTTTAAAAAAAGAGGTGAAGGCATGAAAGTAGGTAAGGTTACAGTATATTTCTCAGTTTGTTAAGAGATGTAATTTCTCTATGTGCATTTTTGTTTCCTCCTAAATTGTTGACTTTCCTTCCTACTCTCAAAGGGGACAGTCAGAGTTTTTCACGAACTGGATCTTTTTTTTTTTTCTGGAGGTCTGGCCTTGCACAGGGCAGAATACTTACATCTTGTATCACAGTCCAACTGAACTAAGATGAACAGAAGAGCAGGTTCATGCTTGCTGTCAGGGCAGCATCTTACTGAAAAACAGTGTCTTCCATGTATACGCTTACTATACAATATTATTAGGAACACAAGCAGCCTTTGTGATACTTAAAGTTTTGCATTTAAACAGCAAGAAGTATCTGAAGTCCTTTTTCTCTTAGACCTTTTTGTATTGGTCCTGTCTGATGCATTAAAGATGTTATTCCAGATTAGGCCATATTCTATCTGGTGTTATTTTTGTTCATTCTGTTCTTTTGAATATTTTTTCAGATAAGTTTGCCTGTCTCATCACTTTAAAATTTCAGTTACTGGCATTTGCAATCTGAATATTTGAGCTGGGAAACATTGCAGATAAAGTTGGCATCCTACAGATAAGTTGTCTTCACTGCAAAACCCTGTCTCAATATAGTCTGGATCTTCTCTTTGCAGTGAATGAAGCAGATTTAATAAAAGGGTGGCATGTGCTCCTGTAATGAAAGGCTAGTTTTGGCCTATAGTACAGTTACAGGCTACCTTACAATACCTCATGAATTCTCCTTACTATAAGCAGTGTGGAGTATACTATATTTTGGTTTATTATTTATAAATGTGTTCAAATAGTTTTCTTTAAGTTGTGGGTTGATTATTTTTTTCTTTTTCTGATACCCTACAAGAACACAACTGTGGAAAAAACGCGAACACTTTCTTCATGAAATGACTATTTGGAAAAATGTTTTTTGTTGCCCTTTTTATTTTTTTCCTCAGGGCTGTGTGTGCATAGGTTAAACTGAATGGAGGTTTAAGTTTACTCTGTCCTTTATGCCTTGATTTAGGGGCGTGTAAGAAGGTGCAAAGTACTTGTGTAACGCTCTCGTTCAAGACAAATTATGAGCTTTCATGGGTTAGCAGCATTTCTCTCCATAGTGGGGTCTGCTCTGAAACATACTAGGGAAAAAATTAAAGTTCCCCAAGTCTATGCAGACTCTGCACCTTTGCTGTCCTATGCACACAGCCTCTGTAAGATGTGCAGTCAGTAGAGTGCTTTGTGGTAGTTACTACCAATGAAAAAGACTTGTGTCTTGTAATTTTGTTTCAGAGAGTACTCAAGAAAGAAAATAAATCCATTTTCTTTTAATATTTCTCATCCTGGGGTTCCAAGAATATATTTAGGTGAGGTAGTACCTTCCAGGAACACAACAATCCACTTAGTTCGGTTTCAATCCACTTGATTTTTCCATTACATTTCAAGCAGTCGTTGATGATTTTCTGTTTACTGATTCTGAACTTAGCATCAACTGCATTTAAAAAACAAAACAACTCCAAAACAAAACAAAAACCTCTAAAGGACCTTCTGCTGATGTCTGCTGAGCTAAACAAATGGAGGGCCAGGAGAGCATTCAGTTGTTTTTGTCTCAAAAGAGTTTGGACAAATAGATGTATGATGAAGAAAATCCATCTCTCAAGCGGCAGAATTTTCTACCTCTACTTTTCCTTGAAAACCATTTTTACTTGGTTATTTTACTTTAATGATAACACATCAAATGCAAGTTATATTCAGCAGGAGAAAACAGGACAGATGCTTCTTCAGAGACGGTGCTTGTGTGCCATGTTTTTATCTCTTTTAATCATAATGGGTGTGAGGTTGGCGTGGGTGGGAAGAGAGGACAGTCTAGTGTGGGTGGAAACTGAGAATAGTCTTGTCATGTCACAGCAGAAGTAGTCTGGTATTCAGAGAGAGAAGAGCATAACAGAGATATTGAACATAAACTTGTCAATGGCTGGATAATTTTTTTTCTCAGTTATGTTCCCTTTTATAAAGCCAAGAAGGGAATTATTTGCTCTGAATGAATAGAAGCACAAAAATAAGTGTCTTAGTTTAAATGCATGTGAGCTTCTGATTCAGCTTTGCCTCATAAGAGATTGGCTGTGCTTCACTGGTGGGACATGCTGAGGCATCAGGATATGCATCCCATCTCTCACATACTGAGCACCGTGCTGGTTGGATGTGCATCTGTGTTTTGTCTCAGAGAGAGCATTTTGGGATTCTCTTTGGAGTATTTCATTTATTATTCTCTACTGAGAATAATAGAACTGGGTAGATGTTTATAGAAACATCAAAGAGCTGTGTGCTCCACTAGTAAAGGCTCTGTGCATGTTTTTGTGTGCAAGCAGCTGGTTGTACCTTCTGAGGGGATGTGATGGGTAAAGTTTGCAGGAGCAGTATTTGTCTCGAGTTTAGTACTAGCGGAGCTGCCAATCTGAGCTGCAGAGAGAGATGGCAGCATTGAGCTGCATGACCAGGCTGGCTGCTCCTCAGGCAGAAAGTACATGGTGAAGAGGGAGTAGAAAACCTTTGCAAGTGACATAAAACCCTCTGTCATTACCTTGAATTTAGAGTGCCACTTGTATGGCTGTTTCTGTGCCATGGATTTTGGTATAAAAATTTGTATTTGCAGCTATCTTGCAAGTATGTGTCAGCCCCATGCACAATGCCAGTCGCAAAGTAAACTTGCCTACTCCATACCTTGCTTACAATAGTATAAATTACTATCTTGCTTTCAATACCTTATATTTCTAAGCATGCTTCACAAGCTGTGTCCCTGTGCCAAATTCTGTATCAGGCAGCCAAACATCTTGAGATAATGTAAATATGAAGGAAGTTGTGCTGCGGGGCTTTACCGTTCCAGGTTGCCAATACTGGTTGAGCCGGCAGACACAGCGTCTGAACCCTTCAGCATTTCAGGCAGTGGTGAGCTATTCCTTGCAATGAGTCATCCTGTCAATTGTGTTCTGTAAATGCCAAGCATTATCAGTGTTGGATGTGCTGAAGATCTGAAATGTGCAGATTAAATCAGAAGTAGGACTGTTTCAAACCAGGTTTGTATATTTTAAATAAAACATCATTTGAAAGTATGGTTAAAGGTATAATCTCAAACTATGTAGAAATATTAATGCCTCTTTGCACTCCTTGATGTCTGCTAGCAATTAGCTATGCTTTTTTCAGGTTGATGAATTTGAAACTGATCAGTTATCTGATAATCTCTATCACAGACTCATGATTATTGCTGGAGGATTGTCATAGTTTCAATACTGCCATTTTCTAGAGACTTCTGCACTATCATGTCTGTTTTAATACTGAGGAATAGGTTTTGTGGTTCGACCTTGATTATTTCTAAGCCTGTAAAGGTATGTTTGGGGTCAGCACAGTTGGTTCCCCCCAGTTTTAATGTTAGAAACACAGGAAATCACAAATCAGCTTCTGAGATAAGCAAAAGCTGAGTGTGACAGTTATTTATTCAGCTTTTTTTATCTTGCATATGATGCAGAAGGCTTGTTCTGTGGTACTGAAAGTAGCAGAAGACATTGTATGAAAAAAGTGTGATGCATTTTGGCAAAGCTTGGTGTTAGTTTGGTACCAGAATTTTCCTGGACACCTCTGAGAAGTTTGAAGCAAAACTATTTGCTGCTCTCAGGACAGATTTGTAGTGCATTCTTGTTTGGAGTGTATCAAGGACTATATTGTTGAGGTTTTTTTTTAGTGTCTTCAAGTGGTGCATAGCATGCTATCATACTTGTTCTAGGGATCATTGGAAAACTTGGTTGTGTTGGTAACTTCCTATTTTGAGAAGAACAGTGTTGTGGCCCCATAGCTGTTTTGGTTTTATTCAGTTCGTTCTTTTGTGCACAGCTGAACTGTAAGCATACTCCCGAGTTGTGCGTTTTGATGAGCACAGATAAAATAAATAAGATCTGGTTTATTCTGTTAATTTGAGCCAGCTCCGAAGCTGGCATCTAGATTAAGGCTCAGCACCATTCCAGCAGTGCCTGCGTCCTGGGGAGGAAAAAGGGCCAGTTTTGCCCAGGTGGAGCAAGCAAGGGAAGGAGCAGCTGCAGCCCTGGGACAGGGGAAGGAGCAGTGCTGGCATGGAGGAGTTCAGCAGGCTTAAGAATCTGGGATGGCTGAGGAGGCTGCAGACTGTGTGAGGAAGAGGAAGGCATCAGAGAAGAGAGAAAAGATGCAGCAAGGCTAGGCAGGAGGAGGAGGAGGTAGAAAATGCCAAGTTCTCTCTACCATGTTGAGAATTATTGCTGTGTATTATGGCTCTTTCTGACAGTAATTCATTAAAAGGCTAATGATTTTTACATACTTCATCTAATATTTATTTGGGAAGAAACTTTTTCTCATATGACTGGTTTTAATTTTCCTTCTCTGTGTTGGAACAGCTTGGTATTGAAGCTGGGAATTCTCCACAACTCTTCCTTTGTTGAAGGATATTTTGAATAAGAATACCACATAATCTGTTATTTGAAAAGATTTCCTTGGAGTAGAAACACAGCTATTTTGTGGCATTTCTACTCTTCCAGGCCAGTGTGATTATGAAGGTAGATTGTGTTTGTAGATGGCTGCTTATTATGAGGCCTCTCAAACATCTGTGTACTGTAGTATTTTACCTTCCACTGTCTAGGTTCTGAAACAATGCAGCAGACAAAGACTACCTTATTTTGTCCTTTTTCTTCCCTGCCCCTTCTCTCCCTCCCATTTTTTTTTTCAATTTATATTCACAATTTTACTTCCTTGGGGATAAAACTGGATAATGTAATGGAAAGCAAAAGCAGGGGAAGAAAAGGGGTAGGAAAGTGAATGTATGTGAGCTGATGGAAGGGCACAGAGGAATGCCAGGAAAGTGGTCCAGTGTCCATATGGAATGGGAGTAGGGGACTGAAAATACTGTGCTGGTTATGGCTCCTCTGTTCATCCCAAGAAAAACTGTTCAGTAGCTTTTGGTGGTGCCTCTGGATGTAACTCCTATGTGGACCGCAGTGGGTTGGAATGAGGCCTTGTATCTTAAATGGAAAGCATTTATAAACTTGAAAAAGTACTGATTTTGAGGACTGGGAATAGGCTTAGGTTTTTCTTCATCCAAAGTGTTTTAGTCACTGCATATTGGGGGGTGAAAAAGAAAGTTAAAGTTATTGAAGAAATCTTAATTTAGCATTTTTTTTGTTCAGTTCCTTCATTATTAGAATGTGGCTGTTGATGTACCCAAAATGCAATTTAAAAGATTTGAAATTAGACAGTAATTTATTTATTTATTTTCAAATGAAGCTTTGTCCCTGCTTGCTTCTCCTCTCAGTTTCAGAAGTGGAATTGAGGTACATGAAATCTTTATCAAAATATAACATGAACTTACCTTAAAAACAGAGTAACAAAAGGATTCTTCATTTATAATGTTGTTCTCAGAACTGTTAATACTATGTAGTCTCTTTGTCTTTGAAGATAATTTGTTGCCTGGGGCAAAAATTTTAATGCTAAATTTGACTGTGGTTGATCTCATGATTTTTTTTTTTTTTTTTTTTTACATAATAGGTATAAATGACCAAGGATTGTACAGAGTTGTGGGGGTGAGTTCAAAGGTCCAGAGACTTCTGAGTTTGTTGATGGGTATGCCTCTATTTTACAAATATTTTTTCAATATTTTATTTCATGTTGTTTTATTGTCAATATTTAGTTTTTAAAGCACCTTCCAGTAGTTTGCTCTAGTCATGCAAATAATCACCAAGTCATTGTAAGTTTCCCTACTTTAGAAAGACCTGGATTAGTTGGTATGAATAAATTAAGAACTGCTATGAGACATATGTAGGAGCAAAGACTGTGTTTTGTGCAAGGTTGATGGAAGTGGGATTAAAGCAGCCTAGGTTGAAGGATCTGATCAGAAAATTAAAAATATCAAAGTCAGGGAAGTTTGAAGCTGGTTGCTTCATTGTTTGAAGTTTCCACCTTCCTTCTCCCATGTCTGGCGTGTACAAATGTACATGCCCATGTGTCTGTAGTTAATCCCTGTGCAAAATAAGACAGTTTAAGCCTACTGTTAAAGAGCTATTTGGTTTAAGAGGAGGGATATGATATATATATTAATGATAACTGTGTATCGAGGCAGGAGACAGATGGAGAAAGGATTTGGTTTTGTAAACTTAAACATCTTAGGCTCTTTTATACCCAGTTAGCTAAAATAATTTGCAGAAAATTTTTTCTCCCTTTTCCTTCTGTAAATTTTGATGCATCTTTAATTCCAGTGACTGGAGTTCTCTTGCCACTCTACTGTCCCTGGGGGAGGGAAAAAGAGAGAAGTATTGGCACCTGGATGAAATCCATCATCTCTCACCAAAGTAGTAGCCATGACTGCAGAATGTGCCGTGTTCCCCCATTTCTTGTCCTGAGCACTGACAGTACATGCAGTCAGACAAGACCACTGGGATTAGTTCATTTTTATAGAGCTTCCAAACCTGTCACTTGACAGCAAAGGTCTGATTCTCAGGGATTCATTGGTATGCAAAGAAGCTTGTTTGCAGTTTGCACCAGGCTCTTCTCCAGAACCATGCATGCTCCATCTGTGCTGATAACACAGTGTTCTTTGGCACTGCAAACTGAAGGAAGCCAGAAAGTGAATTCATTTCATTACCCCAGACATTATGTGAATGACAAAGCGCTTTTATATTATATACTGCTGTCAGTTCAGTGCCACCTGTAAGACTTTTTCTTTTCCTTCCTTTATTTTTTCAAACAGCCTGTCTCCTCAGAAATGATAAGACATCTTGAGACTTGAGGACCTGCATGTCATATCAATCTGTCATAATGACCTTGCTAAATATTAATTTATGATGTCTTACTTTAATCAATATTAACAGCACCCTGAAGTACTCCATTAGTAAACCTTTAAAGTATTACAGAAAAAAGGCTCTTTTTGCAAATACAAACTGGGATTAATAAAAATGACTGATCTATAACAGATTTTCACAGTTGTTTATCTGTGTTGGGGTTAGCCTCAGTAAACAATAACCATCTTTAGCCATTGACCATGGGAAGAATGACGTCCTGTCACTCAGAGAGCCTTGATTAAATGTGTTTGATATCACAAGATGCTTTTCAGTTTTGTTCTTGCTGGCTTAGCTTGGGCGTGCAGGTCTGGCAGGCAGATTTTCCTTGCTGCCATTATTGGTATCCAAATTAAATATACTCAGGTTGCCAGTGGTTCAGTAGCAGCTGGAAGAGTTTACTGGGGATTCCAGCATCTGCTTTTAGTTACTTTTTAAAATCAGGAACATTTTTTGTCATTCCCAAGTTTCATATATTTATTTGACAAAGGAAGAATACAGTGGTATCAAGATGAGGCAAAATACTGAACAGGAAAAAGTTAGGGTGCAAGCAGGTGCTCTTTTCTGATGATTTGTTGAAAGTGATCCTATCTCTGCTCTTTATCTATCTGTCCTCAGAGGAGAACAAAGAGAGTTCCTTTTTGATATACAGTGGTACAGAGAATTTAAAATGACTGATTAATCTTTAATCCTTTGTCTCTGGACGTACTCTTAGATACCCTTTTATATGAAAGATTTTTCAGAATCATAAAAAACTCATATTAACTTTCTGTATTTTAAAATGTTTGATAAGATTTCAAAGTATTTTAAGCTACCTATCACTGACCATGAAGTTCACAGTTGGAAAGGCCTTGTGTGAAAAAAGTCTTCCAAATGGTAACCAGGGATGTAATTTTTTTTTTTTTTGTAGTTTTGTCTCTTTTTCAGATTATTTTCTGTAGAATTTTGGAAAGTAGACTTAGAGTTAAGAGAGTATGAGAAGACCAGCATATGCTTTTCTAGTACTATGAATGCATAGATTTTCAGCTGTAATGCAAAAATCTAGTGGAGCTAAGTCTCTGCAAAATAAGGCTTAGCAATCAAATACATAATTCTTCTTAGGAAAAAAAAGTTAATTTTACAATTAACTTAGTCCATGAAGTTACCTGTAACTGGTATTGAACTATTTTGCAGCAATGATCTTGTTTAAATGTAAAGGGAGGCATCTGGTGAGGAAAACACTTTCTACCTTTAAGGGAAAATGTTAAATTAACCAAATACCTCATTGTAAACAGGGATAGAAGGTTAGAACTTCAATATTATGGAAATGTGTTACAAGCGCTGCAGTGTGAGTTGTCAGGAGTCTCAGTTCTGGAAGTGCATCAGGGCCCAGTTCCTGTTTCATCGATGGTCTGTGTTATAGATCTGACGTGGCTCATTCCCTACACACTGTTACATAGATTTTGTACAAGCCACTGCATGGATCAGCTTTCAGACGGACTATTGCCTGTGGGAAGGGACTGCTGAGGACTTGCAGTTTCTGCTGATGAGTTCAGGTTTGATTTCTGATGCTGTCTGGTGTGAAAAATACCAGATATTACATGTAGCAGGAAGCTTTCGGGTACTTCTGCCTTCCCAAAACTAGCAGGTTTCAAAACAAGGACATGGAACTCCTTGTTATTTTCTGTACAGTAGATGACAGTGTACATGCACATCTACGGTGGGCATATTGCATATGAAAGCAGACAGAGTTTCCTCCTAACCAACTTAGTGAACTGGACAGTTTTTATGAACTCTGGCTCCCTTATCGTCAGAAAGATTTGCATAAAATTTAGAGTTGATCTGTCAAAAGCTGTTCCTTAAACATGCACAGTTAGTTTTACAGGCATAAAGTTGCCCTTGAGTGCACAGTGGCTGTTACATGAACAAGTAGCATGAAAAAAGCTAGAGTAAAATTTCTTAACATTTCTAAAATCTGGTTGAAGTTCCAGTTCTTACTGAAAAGCGATGTTTGAAGTAGAGGGGGAGAATAGAGCAGGAATAACAAAATATATTGAGTGGTAGGGCACAGAGCAATATAAAGCAATATAAAGGAAATGACTTTAAATCTTGATGGCTTCTACAATCAAACCAGGGGTTTGTAGCAGGGCTGTTTCTTTTTTTTTTTTTTTCTACAAGAGACAATGAAATGTTTCAACAATGCTTTCTATTTTTTATTTTAAGAGGCTGCTTTGGAATTCAGACGCCTGTTGTTTTCCTCCCAAAATTCATCAACAAATTTCAATGAACAGAGTGCATACTTTGAATGTAAAGGAGGTTGATGATTATGAAGCAGCTATTTAAAAACTGGATATTACATAGTGATTTAGTAACAAAACCCCCATAGATTTTGTAGCTTCTGATGTGATGGCAATTTTTTATTTAATTAATTCAGGAGACAAATTTTCTTCTCGAAAAAGAGAATTTGAACATGGGAACAGCTAGCATGCTAAAAAGGAAAAGAAAGAACCTTATATTTGAGACAATCCTGAGTATTTTGGGTAGTGGTTGGCTAGTAACAGTTTGCTAGAAAATGTTATCTGACCTGTATTTTAAAATGAGATTTAAATAATTGATATAATAAGGGAGAATATTCAGTTACAGAAATAATTGCTTGGCACAGCTTTTAGAACAAAATTATTTAGTCCCAGTAAAAGGACTGCACCTTTAATCAGGGATCCTAATTTGATTTTTTAAATGTGTCTGTCGTTTGTCTGACAAGCCAAGTAACAAATGAATTCTGAATTGCATGAACGGGTCCACACGTAATCTGCCTCAGCCACTGCAGTGACTGACGGAAACGTAGCAGTGAATAGTAACAGGAAAGTCAGCAAACACATAGGGCTAGGCTGGCCCTATACATGTGCTCTCTTCTTGTGTCAGCTAGCTATGGCTTCTTGTTTTGAGGCCAAAAGGGGTTTTTTTGATTGCAAAACATTCCAGTGTGCTGTGTTGTTTTTAATCTGTCAGAAAGTCTTCAGCCTGATGGGTCAATCAGACAAAACTTTTGGTTTGGTCTGTCTTGTTCCGAGGCTCTACCAACTAACCTGGGAGAAGGTGGGAGTTCTGTGGTCCTGACAAATGGTCCAACAAACAAGTATTTCTTGTCCAGTGGCTAAAACTGATCAAGTAAGGCAAACATTCAGCAAAGACTGTTTTTCCTACTTTGGAAGCATATCTTAAATGTTCTCACACAATGCAGAGGGTTGTGCTGCACTTTAACTGTTCTCATCAACAGTTTACAGGAAAAACTATGGAAAGAATTTATCACTTTAAATAAGAAAGAAAAGAGTAAAATATAAATTCTCCTTAGAGGGTGTTTTTCCCTAAACTGTTTTTGTACATTTTTCTGTGTTTGTGAACATCTCTCTGTTTAATTAGAGGTGTGAAAATTTCAATTGCTATAGAGATCTTTTTACATGAGGGTGGTTTTTAATCCTTCATTAAAGAAAAAAAAATCAGCAGTAAATAGTTTTAAAAACAAAATATGAAAATGGAATTTATAAACAGACTTGGATATTTGGTCTTCTTCATATCATTGAATAATAATAAAAAAGGACGTTGCTTCTGTGCTCATGTGAGCAAACACGTAGTGTTGAAAGTCAGTGTGTTGCTGTTCATGTAACTCATACTGATTTAGAATTCCCTTTTTTCATGTCCCTTTTCTCTTTCTGGTTATTTTCTAGATTCAAAAACCTGCAATGAAGTTGACCTGGAAAACTCTGTAGATTGGGAAGTGAAGACAATTACTAGTGCTATGAAGCAGTATCTGCGGTAAGGCTGTCTCTTGTTTATTTGATTTTTTAGACTATAAATTCTTATTTTAATTCTCCTATGCAGTATGTTAAGCTGCACTAGTTAGTTCTGCTATGTTTTGGAATAGGAGCTCATTTTGTACAAATACCAGGTTTGTTTTTTGTTTTGGGGGAAGCAAAATACTTCAGCAACACTAATACTCATGTTCATATGAGATAAGCCCCCAAACACTTTGGTGTTAGACACAGAAGCATTTCATTGATGGTTCAGAACCTGAAGTGTTACTAAACTTGCTGAGAATCATTACTGAAAGTTAGCTAAGATCGTTAAAATTTGTTTCCTTTTTGTGTTTGTGTGGTGGAATGAAAAGGGAGAAGGCTGTAAAATTTTCAATATTTTCCTCTCTTCCTTCTGACCCTTGCTCTGATGTTCTGTGTGCGATAGTAATAGTATTTTGAGTGTCAAAATTTTTAAATAAGAATTTAAAATATGTTTGCTATTCAAGTGGCTTTGCCAATTCCTAATAAAGCTATTCTACTAAATTGCCTAAGAACATAAAATGTCACACTTTTGTGCATCTCTTGTAGTGTAATACAAACGCTGTACTTTTAATCTGCTATTTTTATTAAATAAAATATTATTACAACCACTATCAATGAGTGCTGCAGAAGTATCGTAAGGATACAACTCTGACATAGTATAGAAAAGTATTAAAAAAAGAAAGCAAAAGTGTACACGATAAAATATTTCTTCCCTACAGTATTTCCCATCTGAGTGTTTACTCAGATATGAAATATTTCATGAGCATCAGTAAAGCCAATATAATAAATGGTTTTAACTCATTTAACTCATTGTTGTAAGGACCTTAGTGTCTTTCCAGTAAGGCATTGACTTGTCATTCTTAGCATTTAAAAAGTGCGAATAAAGAATGGATTGCCCAGTATTTGTGTACAATCTTGATGTTGAAACTGGAAAGGTATCTTATGATGGACACATCACTTCAGCTTAAGGAAGGTGAATGGATGCATTTAGTCTTATTTTCCTGATAATACCAAGTTTTCCTCTTGTTCTAGAAATCATTGAATTCAAGGGCCTTTGTAACAATGGTTGCTTCCAGTATGAGGATTATGCTACTGAATGTTAAAAAGGCTTCCTGATTAGAGTAAATGCAGCTAGAAGAAAATACAGTTAAATTTATTATATCATCCTTGTTTTACAGAAGCCTTCCAGAGCCACTGATGACATACGAGTTGCATGGAGAATTCATCGTTCCTGCCAGTAAATACACGACTGTAGTTCAAATAGAAATCTTTTGTTGTTGTGCTGTTGTGACCTCAGGAGCACTCTGCAAATGCAGTTCCAGAAAAATGCTTCATCCCAGTAAAAATACAGGAACAAGAAATAATAAATGATTTAAGAATATGTTTTAATCAGTATTTAGTTCCAGTGTGTGTCACATGTAATGTGACTGCCTAGCACAGTTTTTACTTTTATGGAAAAACTTTTGGATAGCCAGTGTAAACATTTATTCTTATTATCTTAATTGCATAATGATAAGCATCTACTTAATCTGTGATTTTTTTTTTTGCCTTCCATTTATAAAGAGTATGAAGCTTAGCAAAAGAAAGTACGTTGATTTGAGCTCATTTGAGTCCTTAAAGCACAGCTGCCGGACCCTTGTTTTCAGTGCCTTGCTAGCTCTGTGTATAGGCTGGCTTGAATGTTCCTCATGTATTAGAAGAAAGGAAAGAGCAGGCCAGATTACACTGTGGCAGTTCAAATACAGACTTGAAGAGGACACAGCAGCATTTGTAGCTCAGTTGTATGGTATCTAGTGTACACGGAATTATTTTGGAAGAGGATAGAGGGAAACTGTGTAAGAAAATTTTTGGCAAAGTATCAAACAGATATTTAGCTGATTTTCTTTCCAGCCTGTAGCATGTCTGGCAAACTGTGGAAAGCAAAATTAAAATAAACTTTGAGACAATTGCTTTATCATCTTCAGATTGCTATAATGACTTTCCAGGACTGCAAAATGTGTTTTCTTCTGGTCCTTAATTCAAAATGAGAATTAGCTTAGGAAATTCATTGCCAAAGCACATGCTAGCAGACAAGTGCTTAAACAAAATTTGACATCCTTACCTATGTGGTGAGTCTTCACGTTTGTATTGGAAAGTGTTAAAATAATTTCTCTACTTCTGAAGTTTTGCCAGCAGTTTCCTCACTTTATTTTTCTTTATATTATAGTCTCTTTCAGTAAAGGAATCCAGTTTAAGTTACATGTTTGAGACAGTACAGAGTTCATAAGTAGTAAACAGCTCAGTAAAGGAGTTGGTTCTGGGGAGGGAAATTCAATCAACATTGCAGATCTGAGTTACAGTATGCTCAAAAATAGGCAGTGTTGTTTCCTATGTTGGCTATAAAAAACCAACACTGGAAATAGCATGGAGTATCCTTTCCCCTGAAACTATTGGAAGAGGAGCCAAAATTAAAAGGTTTTCCTTTAATTATCTTCCCTTTATGCATATCAGTATAGATTGAAACTATATGACCTTTGACTGTATCTTGTAATTAAATTGTTTAGCCGTTCTTTAATTAGAATTTATGATCTCACGTATACACAAAATAGTCTCACTTTAAAGAAGGCCTATTTTTTCTATGAGAATTTTGAGTAGCTCCCTAGAAATTCAACATTTTGCTTTTTGGTAGACTTTTTTCTTGCAATCTGTGCAGGGGTATTTACTGCAAAAAAATGAAATACAGCCCTAAAATCTACAGCAATATACAAAGAAAAAAAATAACCTGAAGCAATATGCACTGAAGAATCTGAAGAAGTTGTGGTATTTTGTAGGAAGTACACTTAGCAATCAAAGTTGCCTTAGAGAAAAATGGGACCTGATCAGTGGTCCTCATGTCAAAACTTCTTGCATTCAGAATAAAGTTTAAATTTTTCTCATTCTGCACTTTCTAGTAAGTATTATTATAGGCAATAGAAATGCTTCCATTCTTCTCATTATAACCACTACAGAGATGTAATTTTGTGATTTAATGCAATTTGAAATAGGGAGAGGGTTTATTTTCATCTTTTACAGGTTCTTGTTTTCATCTGTGTACAGTGAAACCTGTAGGGGCCAAAATTATTCGATTTGACATGCAACAGACAAAAATAAAAGCTCTCTGCTTATATTTCTGTACTGTACTAGAGATGCCATTGTTATTCAGAACCTTTGCCATAGTATTCTCTCTAGGTTTTTTTGCATGTTTATTCTTCTGTGTCTTCAGAGGTCATTAGGTTTTCTAAGCATTTGGATCTTCACGCAGTTTCCAGTGCAAGGTAGCCTAAATGCAGTATCATTAGGTGCACAGTACCAACAAAACTGAATTCTAACCATGAGGACAATCAGTTAATGATGCTAAAGTGGAGAGCAGTACAGTTCCTCTCTGTGGCACCCAGTAACATCGCTGCTCACCTTGCAGTGTATTTCTAAGCAGATGAGTCCAATGCAGCAAAACAACAACTGCATCTCTCAGTCTTTAAAAATAGATGAACAAAGGCATCCTTTTGCAGGTGGATTGAAAGATAAAATAAGTAAATAAGCTGATAATTCTAGAACAATATTACTTGTGAAAACAAGCACATATGTTCAGTGTTGCTATGTTTGGAGATACATAAGTGAAGTGTGTGCAGTATGTTTCCATGCAGGGGTGGGAGAAGGTTTGTGTTTCTGTGGATCTTATTTTAATTTTTTTTTTGAGATATTTATTTCTATATCCCATAGAAAGTGGGAGTCCGGAATCTCGAGTCAATGCTGTTCACTTCTTGGTCCATAAACTCCCAGAAAAGAACAAAGAAATGCTGGAAATTTTGGTGAAACATTTAGCAAAGTGAGTGCTATGACCTGCTTTCCTACCTTTTCAGAATTCTTGTCTTTACCTTTCTTTAACTACAAAGGGCTTTAGTGAAGTGTGGCTGGAGCTAAAGCCCATTTTGATGCTGTCATCCTCAACCCCAAGAACCAAACGTGCAAAAGCAGACAAGACATTTGACTCATGCTGTGCATATTTTGGCGGGAAAGACAGAAATCTAAGACGTTAATGAAGCCATAGAAGTATTTACTTTAGCAGTCCTGCCAGCAGCTGAGGGTTTGATTGAAGTGAGAAAGGGAACATTATACTTTCTTTTCGCAAATTCTGGCAGAGGGAATAGTGGAGATCTGTTAGCAAATTTAAGTTGGTTTCACACTTGCCCTGGTCCAAGGCTAAGTGCATTTTATATATTTAAGTTCAGTAAGAGGCTGATTTTGTTTTAAAGATGCCAGTGGAAGAATGGCTTTTCAGTTTTTC
The DNA here is from genome assembly GCA_013399945.1 of Ploceus nigricollis. Lineage (NCBI taxonomy): Eukaryota > Metazoa > Chordata > Aves > Passeriformes > Ploceidae > Ploceus > Ploceus nigricollis. The sequence goes on along the minus strand of VXBC01003613.1, from coordinate 656,827 downwards.
AGAATTTAGTAAGACTTTATTTGGAGAAACTTTGCAGAAAACAAACTTCTAAAACATAGATTAAGGAAAGTAATATTTTTATTCATAGACTGCAGTTTCCAGCAGTAATGGAAATTTTTCATAACCCATTTCCTGTTTTTTCCTTCAATTCTTTTCAAAAAGTGTTTCAAAGCATGCCAAGAGGAATCTAATGACTGTGGCAAACCTAGGGGTAGTATTTGGACCAACCTTAATGAGGCCACAAGAAGAAACTGTAGCAGCCATCATGGACCTGAAGTTTCAAAATATTGTCGTTGAAATCCTGATAGAAAATCATGAGAAGGTAAGTTTTGCTATGTTTTCACATTTCTGAGCATTGTCTGAAACAATCTGCTAGCCTTAATGGGGTTAAGCATGGAATTAGGCATGACATTAAACTAATGGTTTAATTGTAAAGAATATTTTCTATACACTGTACGCTTTTGGTTATTTATCCTTGATAATAATTCCTGTTCATGGGTGAACTGACATTTCAGAATGCATATTTTGTGGCAGTAGTAGTGCTTCTGTGTGCATAGTACACCAGTAGATTTGCATTATGATATTTGCATTTGCTTTTTTTCTGAGCAAAAGTGATACAAAACTAGAAGAGAGAAAGCCCAGGTTCAGTTTCTAGCTCTTCCATCAAAGCTCTTTCATCACTTTGACCAGGGTCTGAATTAATTGTTTTGTGTCTTCATTTTATCTCAGAGTTCCCAGAGTAAAAAAGACGACTTTACTGTACTCTGAATTTTATATGTCCAAAGCATTATGAGAGAGCCAGGTATTAACACTTCCTTTGTTTTCAGCTGTGTGTGTGTTATTTTAAGTCTTTGTATTTGAGGTAGTACTGAAAATAGAAATTGTTGTTGCTGCTGTTACTAAAGTTGCCAGTTACTAAAGTGCCTCACATGTACAAGGTACTGTCCAGAATATCACTGCATGTAATCTGGGATCTGAAATTAAAAATAAAAATAGTAGGAAAGTAATTTACTTGTCTCCTTATTTGGGTACTCATTTGGGAGTCCCTTGTGTCTAAGTTGACTTCTGTAACTGGATGTTTAAGGTACTTTGTACTGAGAGATGGACAGCACCTCCCTAATTCTTATTGTCCAAAAANAAAAAAAAAAAAAAAGTGCTTTGGAAAAATCCCAAGATGTTCTTTTTCCTCTCTCCTTTCTTAAGCACTCAGAGCATTGAAATTGTTATTTCCTTTAAAGGTTAGCAGTGTTGAAATTGGCTATTTAAGTCAAGTGTTATCTACTGTAAATAATATATGTCTCAAGCTTTTCTGACAATGTAATTATGCTCCCTCCCTGATTGATACAGGCTGGGCAAAGCTGCTGTTGGCATAGCTGTGTCCACATGGTGGGTTTTGTTGGCTTAGTTGACTTAGGGTGTAATGCTGTCCTCACACGCACACTGGGCAGATATGGTATTGTTCTGTTGGAAAAATACTGGGCTGCACATGTGGCTCAAGTTCTAAGCAATAAATATTCCGAGAGCTGTAAGCCATGGTATTAATTTTGGATCTCAGAAATGAAAGTAAACCTTGCAGCTGAGCTCATGATTTTAAAGCTGTTGAGGTGACCACACAAATTAAAGGAAGTCGAGAGAGAGCAAGCAGAACCAGGGTGTTCTAATAACATGTGGAGGTTGAGTTGTGTTTATTCAAATCACCACAGATTAGCACCATCCCATTCTTATGCCAGCTCAGTCACATGTCTCTTAAAACTGGACATCAGTTTTATATTTGAAACATTAGTGGCCTTTCTTGCTCCTCTGAAAATGTGGAGAAGCGAGGAATGGAAAGTACATCAGTATAATACTGCATCATTTTCCATAATTTCTTGGTTTTATGCCTCCTTTAGAACTAGAAGGGTATAATTTTTTTACGGGATTTCTGTCATTTCACTGCCAATTCTAACAGTGAACTTGTCATCAGTGGTCTGCCTGCAGCAACCTCTCCCATTCTAGACCTGCTTCTGAAATGGAAGGCAGCCCCAAGTGTGACCTCTGTGTGTTTATAACAAAGGCAATGGAGAGGTGTGTTGAGGCATTACAAAAATTTTATAGTCAAACTGAGTATGCTGCTTTTACAAGTGACATTTCTTCGTTTAGAGCAGACCAAGGACCTACTTTTAAAGGCAAGCAAGGTCATTGCCAGTTTAATGTTCATTTTATGCTGTTATTTTAAATTTCAATGCATTTCAGACTTTCTGTGAGTCTTGCATTAGATATTTTTATTTATAGCCCTGGTGAAGTCCTAGGAAATGTCACCAGCTGTGGGTTAAAATATTTTAAAATATTTTGTTCAGCCACTACTCTGACTCTGCTAATTTTTAGCAGCTTCTGCTGATAGGAGCAAAGTTTGGAATCGTAGGAGGGTGATGGAGTCAAGATGGAGGTGCACTGACCCTTCACACTCGGTGCATATGTAATTTCCAGCTCTGGTACTCTGCAGAGAGGCATTTCTTTTCCCCTGTAGCAAAGGAAATGACCTACAAACTTTCCAATTGTAGAAGCAGGAGCCATCAGCATTTCTGGTATAAATACAGAAACCTGATAGGCAGAATGGTAAAAAATGGTTAGGATTCCTCAAATATTTTTAAATTCCATCAATGCCCATTATGTGTTTTGTGGATACCTTTGTTGAACAAGAATCACTGTTCATTTTTAGGAGGAGACATAATTGGGTTACTGGCTTTGAAATCCTGGTGCAGTCATTCCAATATCATCACTTTTTGTTTGAATTAGAGAATTTCTGTGCAATGAATGTGTGGAAACATGACACAATGACTTGCTCTACTATAAGAGTATCATGCTTAGTGAATAAGCTGTTTTTGTTTGTTTGGTTTTGGGGTTTTTTTAATTTTTATTTTTAAGATTTGTTGATACGTACATTTATTTCCTGCTGGCTAGAACCCAGTCAGTACCACTTCCACCTTGTTTACGGGCTGCATATGTACATCCAATCCATGTCTGTGAACCAATTGCAATTGTGTTGAGGAGGGGATGTTTGCAAAATGTTGAGATTGGAACACTGAAGCTAGACCGTACAGCCTGATGTGTTGCTTAAAAGGCATTAGAATTGCACAATTATTAAGAGTACAAAGGGATAGAAGAGCATCAGGGAGGGAATTGCTTAGCTTTTGTCAGTTCTAGGCAGGTCTCTGTCAGGGAGAGTATTTCACAGTACCCACTTAGAAGGTGAGCTGCACAGGCAGATCTCTGCTTTTAAAGAAAAAGACAAAAACTAGACCCAAGCTGAGATATTTTGCTCAGGACTGTCAGAACCACCTGCTGTGGAAGCAAGGGCAATCCAGAGGATAATTAGACCTGTAAAATGTCTTGCTTTGCTTCTGTCCTATGGCCATAGGGGAAAGACAGACAGATAGGGGAAAGATAGCCAGATTTTGTGTCCTGTATCTTTCCCTTCACTAAAGAAGCATCAAGAAATTCATGTTTGTGTCTCATCATTATGTTTATTTTGCTTTGAGGTAACAAGCTCAGGAGCTGACTGCACCTGTGCTTGTACAGTGCCTGGAGCAATCTTGGCCTTTAGGTAATCTTCTAATGAAAAGTCTTAGTCAACTTGGCCCCAAAAAAAAGGTTTTGATTTCTCTTCTTTGCCTCCTCCAAATGAGTTTCAAGGGTTTCAATTAGTTTTTCTTCCCATGGGCTTAGCAGATTGGAAACCTTGGACATTTCAGCTCTTCTGGACTGTTCTCTGACTTGTGGTGAGGAAGAAGGGTGGTCCATGCCTCGGCAGCATGAAGAGCATGCGCATGTTTATCTTGCTGCTTGTTATAGTGTTTTGGCATCTTGGTAGAGTGAATGTCACTATTCAAAGGGCTTGGTTGTTTGCCATTTAGAGATGCCTCAGTGGTAATGCGAGCCATTTTGGTTTCTCAATTCCCTGAACATTATTTTAAGAAGGAAAAAAAAAGGCACCAGGATAAAAAAAAGTCTAAGAAATGAAAGAAGATGAAGGAGGAGGTTGAAATAAAAATCTCAGTGGGACTGGAAGATTTAAACCAGCGTATGGGGGAGGAAAGAATAGTGACTACAAATAGCAAGATTATAAAAACAGAAAGAAGATGAAAATTACAGTGAAAGAAAATTAGAAGGAAAAAAGCGAGGGGCTAGACCTAGAAGTTCCTTCTGGAGATTGGAAGCCCAGAATCTGAGGAAAAGGAATAGGCTTTGTAAAAGATACCTTTTTCTCAAATTCAAACAACCTATAGGCAAAATTATCTCAAAGACTCTCAAGCTGAAAAGCTCAATATTTCCTATATGTAGTGCAGATACCTTTTCTCTATCAGACTTTCTATAAAGGGGAAAGATTTTACATATTTTAGACAAAATGTCTTTGGCTTAGCTTTGATATGTTCAAAACCGTTTTAAGGGGAATTTTTAAAATGAAATACTTTTTTTTTTTGTACTGTGGGCACTTTCATGATTTCTTTTTTAAACTAAAAAAGGAAAAGAAGAATTTAATACTACTGAGCTCTTAAGCCAACATCAACTTCATGTAGTAATCCTTGAAAAATCTTGTCTTAAAACGTATTACAGTGCATAATACATGCAATATTTGTGAGACAGAAGGAATGGAAGTGGGTGAAGTCAGTTTGTTTCAGAGCATGAAGCAGCACAGTCTCCCCTTGGCAATCCAGCAGTTCTGTTGCAGGTAAATGCTTTAGGGTGGAATGCCACGCCACCGCATAAACTTAAGACTATTTTTTGGCAACAGAGCAGATCTTTTGAAGGGACACATGAGAGTTACTAAAGAGGGTTTGTTTCAGCTTTCCTGCTGCTTTGCCTTTGGCTGCAAAGGAGGACCAAGAAGCAATGCAGTGTAATTATGATGGTTCACTGTGGTGCAGCAATTTGAAACCTCCACAAGCTGAATGTTTCTCAAGTCAACAAACGTTGGACTTGGAGGGGGGAAAAATGACATTAAAATATCTCCATTAGCACAGAGTTTGTGGTAAAAACATGTGAGGGTATTCAGGAGGGTATTCAGCACGTGCTGAACTTGAAGCATGTAACTAATCAGAAGTGTCATTGAGACTGTTCCTGAACTTAATTCTAATTACATGCCTTAATCATTGGCTGAGTCTCAAGCAGAAAGGGCAACAGACACAACAAAGAAGTTCTAGTAGGAGTCAGAGCAGCTCTTTTGTCCCACTGTAGTATGAGCAAACTCTTTAAATCCTTTTTCTGCCCTGTTGATAGCATAAAGCCCTTCCATGTGACACACATATGTGGCGGTAAATTGACTACAAATATTTTTTTGTTTGTTTAAAATACTCCAGTTTTCTAAATGTGGCCTATGCATAGTAAGAAGACTGAATATCAAATCTCTACTCACGTTTCTGACTGCAGTTGATGATATTAGAAGCAGTCTGGATCAATACCTGGATTGATATGCTGCTAGACTGGTCCAAAAGAAACAAAACATGCACTGTGAGAAATCATATTATATTAATAAAGAAAATCAAAACAAAAGTCATGGTCTCAGGGGTGGAAGGGACCTGCTGAGATGCTGTACTACAAATATATGACACATAGAAATAGTTTATAGATTTCTGACTTCTTGATTTGCCTACCTTATTTACAGTTAATTTGGGGGAACCTCCCTCTACTTGATACAAAATTTCAAAGTGATAGAGATCTCATTTTGTGCTGCCCACAAGCAATGTCCCTAAGTAAGTAAAGAGAAAGGATGATAAAGGAGTGGAATTCAGGTGACTAATATTTGCTTCAGTCTTGATGGTCAGGGTGCTGTGCTTGCATGTATGGAGGAGGAAGCAAGGGAGAAGTCCTTATGGAGACTGCCAAAATGGATGTTCTTAAATAAAATCTGTTAGTAAAAGAAGATATTCTGTAAGATATTGCAAGGGACATGAAGAGGGGAAAAGTTTTTGCAGTTGTGAAAAGTTTAAAAAGTAAATTCTTATGCAGAAACTGTGTGACATAACGTGTTTTGCATGTACTCTTTGGAATTTTAGTAGGCTTTTGCCTTACCAGAAGGGCTAGTGTATTTCAAACCATTAAACGCTTTTGTATTAAAAATGTGTGGCTGTCAGCTGATAATATTTTATTTCCAATATTTTCAAGTGCATGCTTCTTGCACTAATAAAGCATCAATATTTCATTTAGACATACGATAGAACAGCGTGTTCTTTATCTCCAAAGAGCCTATAGTCATAATGCAAGGTAAAAAATGTATTCTAACAAAAACAATGAGTAGAAAATACTTGAAAAAGCAATGATGGTATAAATCCTTGTAAAGGCAGAAAGGATATCTGTGAAAAAGAAAATGCTGGCGAGGCTGCAAGGTTGGCTGCGGTTGGAACCGTGTCATTTGCAATAATCTTGAAGATCTTGTCATTTCATTCTGATGCTTTGCTTGGTGACAGTGTGGTAGGGGGTAAAAAGTGGGTTTTTATACTCAATTGTATTATCTGTTCCTAAACTCTGCAGTAAAATAGATGTGTATATATATATATATATGGTGGTTTTGTTTGTATATGCACACGTATATATATGTTTTTACATATATATATATATTTATTACAAATGAAGGGGAGATACCTGTGCTGTGTTTGGCCATAGTTTTTGTTTTTGCTTGGCCTTGACTTAGGTTTCCAAGTGCCATCTTTCATCTTCTTAGGACTTCTCACACTCTTTGTAAGAGAAAATACATGCAAACATTCTTCTGCATTATTTTCCTTTGAGAAGTGTGTCATGTTTTAGAAATCAAGGTAATTAGATTGACTATTCAATCTCTTAATTTTAAGGCATTTCTCTGCTATTTTAAGTAGTTCCTGTAACTAAACAAGATACAGATAGCTATTATGTGTAACAGGAAAAGATAACCTTTTTAGAATACTCTCCTTGTTGTGAGGTAGATTAGGTGAGCACAGAAGAGAAGGTGAACCTGCTGCTCCTGCTGGTGCAGTGGACAAATGTGGAGGTATTCCCAGCCTGGTATGTGGTTAACTCTCTCATTTCCCTCGATGGCTAAAATGGATTGGTTGATAGCAGTGAATGGGCTGCCATCAGGAGCATTCTTCTCATGAATTGTTAAAAGGTGGAGCGCGATGCGATACGGTGGAAGCCGCAGTCTTTGTATCAGGAGTGCTACTTTTAGAAAGGCTGACTCAACAAACTTGTAATTCGCGAGCGATCAAAGGACGCGCGTTTTTAACCTTGGTATGTTTTTTTTTTTTCTTCCCCCTCCTTTGCAGCTGTCCTCCAGACTGTAATGTTGTGTCTTGCAGGCTTTTTAGTTCCTTCATTGCGTCTCAAAGCTTGAACTACACAGTTCAATGCAATCAGGGCAAATGAGTGGCTCTTAGAGTCTACTGATATATCAGGTCTGTCTGAAACTTCCCGGGTTCTTTTGTCACTCTTGTAGTTTGCAGATTGTCCAGATCTGTAGTTGTTCTTGTATAAGAAGAGTAGATAGCAGATACTCCAGTCAGAAGGAGATAATAAATCCCTATAAACAATGTTTCATTTAGTTAGGGGTGATCCGGCTGCCAGGCAGATGGGCTCAGCAAATGATATCTTTGCAATGAAGAAAAGGCTGTCTTGGATGAATTCAATTTTAATTTATTTATTTAGAGAGTTTTGTGGTTTGGCTCACAGCCAAGGATGATTCCTGTTTCTTGTTTTGACTTATACCTGGTTACTTTCCAGGCTGCATCCTCTGTTGCACTGTAATTCAGCAGTGTGTGCCAGGCAGCATCAAGAGCATTATTGATGCTCTCTGGTTGGCGGCCCTCTAGAGACTGAGCCACAGGTAGTTTTCAGCTCTGGATCTGATTCTACCCCCCACCCCCCAATATAATGATTGTGAATAATGTATAAGGGTATTTTGTGGTTTGTAGCGGAATTCAAGCCTCCACATCCAAAGCCTCAGAAAACCTGCATCTTGTGCAATCTCACGGAAAGCAGTGCACAGCATATCATATTTTACAGTATATAAGTGTTGAAGTGCAAAAGACAGGATAGCTAATTTGGGGCAGGCACACCTGTATTGGAGTGGACACCATGGTAACATTTGGGAGGTAAGTTATTTAAGAATTCTGATGAAGTTGTTGATAATTTTTCTTGGAGAATTTTGTAAATGTTTAAAAATATTGAATATGAATTTTAGAAGTAATCAACTTTAATCACATTTTGCACACTGAACACATATTCTCTTTAGATATCAAAAATTCCTAGTGCATGTAGTTTTTATTTATTGACTTGTGTTTGCAAACAAGAAAAAGAAATAGACATTTTGACTAAAACTAGGAATGTAACATGTTGATCTAACATTGTCCATAATAAAGTAAAAATATGAACCAATAAGAAACTACAATAACAAAGGATATTTTTAAAAAAGATTTCAGTACTCTGAAAGTTTTATAAAATTGTTAGAATTAGTGCAGGAATCAGTTTTGAAATAGAAGTTTTGTCCTAGCGCTCTAGAAGTTGATATTTTGTAACTTCTATTATGATTAAACTTTTAATAACTCCAATTAGCTTCTGTAATCCCTTCAAATAGGGAATAAAAACCCTAGAACTTCTCATGTTATTGAATGTGGTTTTTACTGTTAAAAAATGGATTACAATTAGTGTGCAATTAGTGGCTAGTGGCTATAATTAGTGGCTGAACTATTGTAGTAGTGTTTTAGGATGCTTATTTTCACCTTGCAATTTCTGAAATGCTTATGTCTATAATACAATTGTAATTTGACATAAAAGACATCATTGCTTTGGTTTCAGAAAATGGCAAAAAACAGGGTACGACCACTGTCTTCATTATCCTAAGAGGAAAAAAATGTTGAAAATTGATCTGAGTAAGAGCATACTGTGAACCACAAAGACAGTTGGCATTTTTTTAGTGTTTTTGTCTCTAATATAAATATATGATTTTTGGTTTTGTGCAGATTGCTGGGTTTAACCTGAATTGGGCTTGCATTACATTGAAAAGAAGCTAAGCCAAGGAAAGACCATGGTGATAAGCTCCTCTTGCACTATCCCATTAACTGCTAATGTATAAAATATTCTTTGATCAGCATATATTATATCGAGTTGTCATGGAAATGCAAGGAGTACCATAGGGATAAAATGTGTAAGGGGAGAGCAGTACATGTGCCATAGCTGGATGAACATTAATGGAAGTGTCTGTGTTTGCATCTTTTATTTAACAATGGCAGATCAAGTTGGTATTGAAGGGAAATTGCCCAAATAGAAACTTTTGTTGTTCTTGTTGTGAGAAATGCTCTTCTCTACAACATATGAGTGTAGTAGTGGAGCCTACCCCACTAGTGGAATTCCAAAGAATTTGGAATAACCTTGCATGTTCTAGCTTCCTTTGCATTACACAGTGACTTCTGGTGCTCTGGTTTGTGTTTGTGTATTCCAAGGATATAGATGCATGTTCTGGGTGCTTGGTGTTATGGCAGTGATAGGGGTTTTGTCTTGAAACAAAACCATGGCACTGATTTAAGCCGATTTCTTATAAGTTTATCTTCATTAGCTCTATTACTAAGCCTCCAGTTTTTTCTCCCGTCTTTTTCATCCCACTCTGTCCTTGCTGTTTGCTTCCCACTGATTTTTAGAGGAAATTTTAATTACCCCAGTGAAACAAAGCAGACAGAGATGACCTGATGTCTGGGTCTTTTCCTAAAGTAATTCCTGGCAAACATACTGAAATTCATTAATTAGTTCTGCTTGAGACCAGAACGAACAGATCAGTATTCTCTTGTAGCAGCAGAATCTAATCTACATTTCCATGTACAGCTATACATCTAGTCATAAACTTGTGGAATAAGCCAAGGTAAATCCTCCCAGCCGTGGGTTTTTTCAATATCTAAAATCGGCTCTCGTAAGAGCTCAGGATCTGGAGTCCAACACTGTTGTTGCAGATTAAGGGGAATCTGGCAAAATTGCTTGGGCTGCTGCCATGTGGATCTGCTGGTAGAATACAGTACGATAATATGTTGAATTTGGCTCATTACTCTGAAGAAATGCTGCCATAGACACTGTGGGACACAGATTTAGGAATTGGAATGGTTCTATGTAGGGATGATCTTGCACTCACTGCTCTAGACAGGGCTGTTATTAGTGCTGTGTGCCCAAGATGGTTTGTGGTTTGTTTAGCCTTGTAAAGCATCCACTCCTACATAGAGAGAGAAATAGGTCAGACTTAGCAGAGTTTTAAATTGCTCCACCAGAGTTTAATCTTTTTTGTTGTAACTTTTATGCTGCAGGTTTGGAGATTCATTCTCTGGTTCATTCAGTGTGCACTTTGAAATTTTGCTTTCATATAAGATCAGACCTAAAGAACCATTTATAATAGTGGACTAGCTGTGACTGACTAACAGACAGATTTGTTGCTGGATTAAAATTTTGAGTGCTACATATATTAGCCTTCTCCCAAGTGTAAATTGTTACACATAGCTTCAGAGTTTACTCCCAGGTAGGTCAATAGCAGTATGCCAGTGCTTTTGAGAACTAAATTGTAGAGAACTGATAGTCTATAAATCTCGTGCAGTTTGACCACAGTGTCAAAAACTGTGTTAACACTGGACGTGAGTGTGAAATCTTTAAACTTTGAGGTTGGTTTAGTATATTTTTATCACTTCTAGAATGATGTAAGTCAATGAGCATACCTCACTCTTGTCTTTATTACAGGAATTAGTCTAAGCTGTGGTGACTTCTGCAGTCCAGATGAGTGATAGTGGTAGATCTGACCTTCAGACAGCATGGTTTTTTGAGTAGCAAAACAATCATCTCTTAAATAGCACAGTCCAATCTGTTCTTCCTTGGGAGAGTTTCCCTCCAACTGGATATGTGTGATTGCCTTGCCATGCATCTGATAGCAGCTGCTTGTAGTGCAGGATAGTACTCCTAAACTTGCTCACCTGTGGTCCCATGCTGACTTGCTTTTGTGCAAGTCAGCCAGACACAGCATGGCTGGGGCCATTTCAGGGGTTCATATTGTGTGTGTGTGTGTGTGTGATGTTGAATTCAGTCCTCTGTGTGCATGCACTGGGCTTCTGACAACAGGTCACTCCCAGCTGGCATCTTTTATTAGCCATGAAACATTTATCTTCAGTGATGTTTAAATAGTTAATAAGGTTAGAAGCAACTTTGAATAAAACTAAAACCAACTTTTCTCCCCACAGATTAAATAAAGCAGCTCTCCATCCCCTCATTCTCAGGCAGACCTAACAGTGCTTCTGTCAGTGCAGCAGACAAATATCCAAGCTATGATGAAACACATTTGTCTATTTAAGTGAAAATAAAGCAAGAAAGATAAGCTGAATGCTGTATGTGCACTTCTGAAGGCAGAGGTTGATGTTCTGCTTGCTTTTCAGATGCTCTCCTTTGCAAAACTGTGGTATGAGCTGAGGCTTTGGCCTACAACAGAAAGAGATTGCTGCTGCTGAAAAATGTCTTGTTAGGGCTGGGCTGGATTTTATTTTCCTACTAAAAAGACCAAAAAAGATACCCAAGTAGGAATGAACACAACTATGAACTGCTTGAAAGAGCAAAAAAGTCTTTTTGTCTTTTGCCTTTGTGACTCCTAATTTCTCATGCTGATAGTTTTGGAAGAGTACATTGCAATATTTGTGAGAGACAAATAATAAACACTGAAGGAATTCACTCCCACCTGTGCAAGTCACCTAGAAGTATACAAGAAAGCTCATCTCTTATGAAATACTCCTGGGAAATACTTGTTCTTCTCACCATCACTAATTTCAGCAGAGATCCATGGATAAAGGCTGAAGAAATAAACACAGCTGTGGAATGTGGCATAGTAAACAACATGCTGAAACCTCTTGGCAGAGAGTTGTTTGCCAGGGAACCCAAATGCAATGCTTAGTCCATGGCAAAGATGGCATATCAAGTGTTGGTACCTTTGAATTTTTCAGAAGCAAATATTTATCTCCAATCCTGCTCAGTCTAGCCTTGTATTTACACATAAGGGGGCAGTGTGGTACTGTTAGCCAAGTGCCATGGAGGTGCACATTAGATTTCACTATTATATATTGCATCATGTTTTAAGAAATGGCTTTAGAACTCTGAGCACAACTAGAGCTTTGTCACTGCCTGAGAGTGCTGCTGTGTCTGTACTGGGGAGAACCAGGTTGGACAACTTCCTCTCTTCTTTGTAAACATTTTGTTTTTAGAGAGGTGCTATTTTGGCGCTCTCTCGTAGTCCCTTGTTCGAAGGCATGTGAAGGAGGGGGAGACAGTTTTCCTAACACTGGGATGGGGAACTTCGTATGAGAGCATTTTTACCTCCCCCATGGCAACATTCACTTACTGGAAAGAAAGGTAATGTTTCCCCTGAAGCTTTCCTGTGCACACATACATGGGCTTCTGGCCCACTGCTGCCCAGTTTTGGGAATATGATCATTTCTCCACTGTTTTCGTGGAATATGTCCTTTCTTGATTATTTTGTACCAGCACGGTCTTTTTACCTGCCAATACAAAAGTGATGATAAATGGCTGTAAGTCAATGCATACATGGGATATTGGATCATCTTCTTCCTATACATTAATATTTAGGGTTAGCAGGCTAGGATATGATGGCATTTAGGGTCTCCAGTACTTTTAACATGGTGTTTTGAATGCCTTACTACAGGATGCTTATGATATTATTTCTCATCTGTCTGGCTTTTAGTGTCATACTGCACCTGATACATGTTATTATACAAAAATGTGTTATCTGTGCTGTCCCTTTATAGTTTCTGCATGAATTTCTACTTGATAAAAAGCTTCCCCTTCAAATATTGATTACAGCTCTCCTCTGCCACTTGTTCTTACAGTAAATATTATAAAGTTGCAGAGCACAAAAACATCATACACTGTTTCATTATATCTTGTTATATCACTGTGTTGCATTGCTGTGAGGTGTTGTACAGACACAGGAGTTTTCTTACACAGCTCCTGTTTGTGTTTTTCTTTATCTGCTGCTTTGTCTTTGCTGAAATACATATGAAGCCAATTTGTTCATGCCATGATCACCTGTAGAAGGCTGCTGGTAAATTGCATGCCAGCACACTGATAATTTCTAGTAGTAAATCAGCACTGTTAGACTGTCCCCTTCATGTGACAGTTAAAGTGCTATCAGGTACAGTGAATCTATGTTGTTGGTTAATTCAGAGAGAAACGACATGGTATTCTGTGTGGAGTGGTGATATGCTGATGGTCGTGACTCAAAAGATAAAATGATGACAGCAAATGCAATCCTTTTTATATGCGTCTTTGTGAATGTCAGTATTTAATATAAATATTAAATTGTCTTGATATGTAATAGTTAACAGAATAAATTCTCATGTCATTTGTTACTATGGTATTTCTTGCTAAAAACCCCTGCCCACAAAATTTTCCCCTTGCTTTCTTCAAGAGTGTGGTGTTTCTTTAATTAAAATGGCTGATATAATGATATCACAAGCTTTCAAAATTAAAATGGATATTCTGGAAAAATTACAGGTTCTAGCTAAAGCTATAAAGGATTTTGGTTACTGGTTCCTAAGTTAGTATCTTTCATTTTCCCCTTCCCCTCAATCCTAGCTGGTAAGCGTGGCTGCAAATGTTTGTGTTTGAATTAACTGATTGGCAGCTTGGTTAATGTGTAGATAGTGCTATTGGTTATTTCATATTATATTTATCTATTTATTTATTTATTTTTAAAGCACTCATTAAAAACCCACAGCATACTCCCAAACTTGAAGGAATGGATTTTTTGGCTCCTTTCTGCTTTGAATGAAATCCAAAACAAATGTTGTTTGATAATGGTTTACAGTTGCATTGCACAGGTTGCTTTTCATGATAAATAATTAACACCCTTTGTGTTCTTGATTGCAGATTTTCAAAACCCTGCCTGATGCTACTTTCCCTGAGCCAATATCTATGTCAGTATCTCCTCCAAATGCCCCACCAAGGCAGTCAAGAAGACAAGGACAGCGTATTAAGAGGCCTCTGGCTGTTTACAATCTCTGCCTGGAGTTGGATGATGGTAAGATGTTAGTAATAATTTCAGTCCTTGCATCAGATGGGCTGTGTATCCTATCTCCAGGAGGTGTTTTCATTTCATGTTTCATTTGTATACATGTGTGGATGCACATGCTCGCTGGTTTAATTGCTTTGGAACATGCAAAGAAGCAAGGAGAGCTACAGGGAGAGGACAGCAGGGAGTACTGTCCTGTGACTTATGTTTAAAAGTAGGACGGACTGGCTTAAATATGCTTTTCTCCTCTAAAAAAAAAGCAGCTCCTGTTTCTTTGGGGAAATCTCTTTGACCTCTACTGAAGATTACACAGCCATAAGATAAATGGAGAGAGAACTAAAATTAAAGCAAATCTTTTATGAGAAGAGCTAATGCACTTTACAGTTAAATTCATCTGGATTAAAGGCTCAGGTCACCACTGCACTGGAGAATACCACTACTTCACTTGAATCTTTAATACCTTGCTCTAACTAGCAGTAAATACTTGTCAACTTGCCTTACCAGTGAAAAGCAGTGGAAAAAAAAAAAGAAAAGTCTTCCTTTTGCATGGAGTCTGCAGTAGCAACATACAGTGAGGCAAAGGGTGTATAATAATATCTTATGTATTCTGACTGTTGGCCAGAACCATAATCATTTTCCTGAAATTTCATTGCTTGGAGGTATGTACAGTACTAAGGAGGCAAGTCAGGGCTCATTTTGTGTTAGTTTTTCTCCACCTTATTGCTTTTCTCTCTCCTAATGTTTTTTGCCAATTGTCTTTTCACATGAAGAGCCATGGGCTAGGGGAACAAAGTCCAGTTACAACAAGTGAAAATAAACAGGAAGGTTTTGGAATCATGCAGTAGTAAGAGAGTCACTGGTGAACTGTCACTAAATTAGTGGTTAACAGTGGTTGGTTTCATAAGGCAAGAACACAAATACCTACGACAGCTGTTAAGTGCAGCTTTTAGAGATAAACTCAGGACTGTTTATAGTTTCAAAGCCAGTTTTGCAAAGAGTCAGCAAGAAATTCAGCATTCCTGCCATTGGATTTGATTCACCAGAGAGATACAAAATCTGTGTCTGTCTTTTCTTGCATCAAATGTGAAACTAAATGCCTTGACTAGAAGATGTTTAGGGGTATCTGCTTAAAAAGCTTAAGATGTGTTAATTTGAATAATATGCTCCCGAAAGTTAAGAAAGCTTTTGAGCTACATCTGCAATAATAAATTTATCCTCATCTGAAAAACCAAACTAAACTGAAGCCACTCACAGTGCTGTTCACATCTAATTTTGAGTGTGAATCCTAGCAGGACCCAAGAAGTACCACAGCTTCTCAAATTCCATGGAGCAAGGTGTGCACTGAGGAGTTGACTGTGACCCAAACTGCAGACAAAAAGCACTTGGTGGGTTGTTTTTATTCTGAGAGCAAAAAATACAGTGTTGCTGTTGAAAACTATTAGAAAGATTCTATTTTGCCTAAATGCAGTCCATATTCTTGTCTAATTTGGGCATCTTGGCAAAGAGCTGGGATTGTTAAAGGCTATAATAGTTACATTTCATGCAGAACCTTGGTGCTTGTCTGGGAGTTGTAGTGGGCTGAACTGCAGAATAGCCTAATACATCATGGTACATATAAAACCGTAGTGAGGGCTGAACCGCTGCAGGTGAAATTTCGGTGGGGTCTGGCAATAACATTTCCCCTTGCTGAAAAATACCCTCTGTGGTCTTTAAAGCCACTACCAAAGGTAGCAGGATCCTCAGGCTGTTGGTAGCTGCTGGCCACATGCTAATGGCTCTTTTCCTTGTTCAGCCAAGGCCGCTGTGTCAGGACAGTGGGCGGTAGTTGGGACAATGGCTCTTGGGCACGTGTGCCATGCANTAAGCACCAGGCACAAGCCAGTGTTTTGTATTTCCTGGATATGGCAAAATTATCATAATCTTGTTTTAAACAAGCAGCTGATACATATTTATATGTAAATATATTTGTAGACAAATATATCTGTAAAGTAATTGTAATTGTATATAAATATTCTCTATGCCTTGAAACTAGAACTATGCTGGAGACAAAATCTCTCTGTGCTGGAAAACTTCTTGAGTGTGTTTCTTTTAGGATTGTTATGCAAACCAGGAAATTGTTAGAAAAGCGGAAACAAGTCTTTAGCTATCAGCTGCTCCAGGGACTTAACAGGCTTCAGAATCCACTGCTTGAATTGGAAATGCAGAGTTCAGGCCAGGTTTCTTTTTCAAAGCACGCTTGCAGTCGAGAAGCTTCTTGACTGCAGACAAAATGTATGCAGCAACCACCCAGAAAGGGCTGTAAGAGATATAAATATTGATAGA
>VXBC01003613.1:621618-640438 GCA_013399945.1 Ploceus nigricollis | reverse complement strand
GATTCTATTTTGCCTAAATGCAGTCCATATTCTTGTCTAATTTGGGCATCTTGGCAAAGAGCTGGGATTGTTAAAGGCTATAATAGTTACATTTCATGCAGAACCTTGGTGCTTGTCTGGGAGTTGTAGTGGGCTGAACTGCAGAATAGCCTAATACATCATGGTACATATAAAACCGTAGTGAGGGCTGAACCGCTGCAGGTGAAATTTCGGTGGGGTCTGGCAATAACATTTCCCCTTGCTGAAAAATACCCTCTGTGGTCTTTAAAGCCACTACCAAAGGTAGCAGGATCCTCAGGCTGTTGGTAGCTGCTGGCCACATGCTAATGGCTCTTTTCCTTGTTCAGCCAAGGCCGCTGTGTCAGGACAGTGGGCGGTAGTTGGGACAATGGCTCTTGGGCACGTGTGCCATGCACATGCAGCGCTGCAGTGCCTTGAGCCCAGCTGTGTCACTGCATGCTCTGAGCCACTGCCCCACTGGCTGCAGGCTGTGTGGATCATGAACTATCTAGTCCCTGAGTAGAGCTCAGTGCCTCTAAATACACTCTGTGGCCTTCAGTTGCTTTCTTCTTTGGAGAGGGGGTGAAGGAATAGAAGTGAGCCTGGGCTTCATTCCATATTTACCTAGTTTCTTGGCTAACAAATGCATGTTTTATAACTGCTCTTTGGAAGATTTTATCCTGTGTGTGTTTTTAACAGGAAATTAANAGAGATATAAATATTGATAGATATATTAGCTGAAGAACACACACTACGTTTGATAAAAATCTTTATTTTGCCTTCTAGTAATTAGCTGTACTGAATTCTGATAGTGCATAGATTTTCCTTCCTTGTACATGGCAATTAGATGATTAAACCTATTTGCAAACAATTCAAGGATTATATTTACTACGTGAGGATCTCTGTTTCCTGAAAGACCAACTTAAGTCACAGATGATGCTGTCTGTTTTTCTTTCAACTTCTTTCTTCTTTGCTCTGTGGTAAGCCAGTTACTAAATTTTCACTCTGAAGTTTTTTGACATCCTAGTGTCTAAAGTAGAACTGGACCTAATGGGGAATTCTGAGCTACTTTCATATGTGGCCTAGACCCAAAGTTCTCATTCCAGCAAAATGCAGATTTGTCTGAGATGTACATTAAGACCATTTCCAGAGTTTTCTATCCTTTTAAATTAAGATTTAAGATTTGGTTTTTGGTGGTGAGTTGTTTTTTGTTGTGTTTGTTTGGTTGCATTTTTTGTTGTTGTTTTTGGTTTTTTTAATCTATGGAAATGGCTTTCTTCTTTCCCCTCACTATCTGAATGAATTTTAGAGTGAATAGCATTGCAGAAACTCCTGTGACTTACAGTCTCAGCTATATACAAATGACTTTTCATTGCCTCTCTGTCTCTCTATGCAGACAGGGAAAGACTTAGCTAGAACTGGGAGTTGTTTATCTTATGTTGTTCTAAACATGTCATTGGGTCTTTATTTTCCATTTGGGCAGTCAGTATATATATCAGAGGAGTTTGCTGTTTACATTTCTCCTAGAGGGCAATGCAGATTTAAAATTTTGTTCCCTTACAATTTTATTTAAATTTTAGTGTACCTTTCTTGTCTTGTAGCAAATGCAACAGATTTGGGATTTCTCTTGTTTGTTTGTTGTATTCTTTTTCTTGTTTTTTTCAGTGCCAGAGACTTAGAGATTATTAAACAATTTTGTAGGGCTGTTAGAGCAATGTGGGAAGTAAAGTCCTGTGTAAGGTAGGCAGTGTAATGCAGTTCATCCAGGATGAGCAGAAAATCAGCACAAGTTGCATAAGTCACACCTGGAGTCAAGAAATGGGTCATGCGTAGCACTTTGTCCAACTACAGAACAACCTGTTTTTTAAACAAACCAGAATATACATCTTAAACCACAGGGCCTGCTGATGCCTTATTCTATTTGAATACTCTCTATGTGCCAGAATTTCTCATACATGGAGATAGCACCTTAGTGTCAAAGGGGGGCTGCATTGTTCTTTTTTTATGGCATTTGTGTCCTATCTCCCCACTCTGGAATCATATGGGCTATTTTTGATAGCTTGCTGCTGCTGCTGCTGTAAACTAAATACTATATTTATAGTGATTTAGAAAACATATTCTTCTGCAGAGTTTGAAAAGAAATAAAAATTAGAACTGCTACTTAACCCTTCAAAACTTTGTGCTAACTTATATTGTCCTTTGAAGTATTTTGGGACACATAGTTATGAATGGTATGTTAGTGTTGAGTAGGAGTAGCTGGTCTTGATTTTTTGTGGGGATTGGAGCAAGACAGTGTCTTAATTTGGGTGATAAATTTGCATGAATTACTGTGGCATTCAATTAAATTACTTTATCAGAGTAAAATGTGATATGTGTAATGGCTACATAGCAATATGCCCTCTCCCTACTCCCCCCATCCCTTCCTGCCCCAAACACAAGTAAAAAATCATAAACTTCATTTGGAATTACTGAACAGAAAACCTGGATGTTAGAGGAAGCCTTGGACTTATAATGAGGCAGGTCTTCAGGGCTGAAACAGCTTGGAACTGCAAAGTTGCAGGTGTGAAACCTGGCCTTGAACTCTTTCTATTTCTGAATTTGCTATTTGGAAGTGTTTCTGTAACCTGGCACATAGTAGGGGAAATGGAAAGAAAAGCAGCTACATAGGCATATCAAAAAGCCATAAGGCCCTGCAACACTTGCTTACAAAGCTATTGTTAATAGCTGAGCAGAACACAGCTATGCTGTCACAAAATAAGTGCACCAATGTTAGTCATGAGGGGAAGATCAGGATGACTGCTGTTTGCCATGTGGAATTTCAGACAGTTTATATTTCATCTTGCTGCAAGAGTAGCTCCTGCAATTCTTTGTGATTCATCACAGCTTTTCCCACCTGATGGCTCCGAGTAGGATGTGTGCTATACAAAGTTAAAAGTCTTTTTGAGCTGCTGCCAGTGAAGGTAAAGCTTTTCCTTATGTAATTGTGGGTCCTACTTTCCTATCAGAGAGTAGACTTCTGCTTGGAGAGATTTGTGTCCATAGAAGGTACTTTTTTTCTTTTTTTTTAAGAGATACAGAATAATTTTGGTCCATACTTTGCATGCATAATATACATTGTCTGGCCATTTTATCCCTGTGAGTAATCTTTTTACTACAGTCTACTTGCTGTGCTGCTAGCAAAAATCAAATTTGTGTCATGATGCAGTAAACACCTCCAAACTTTTACATCTCATTGAATGAGGTGTATCAGATCTTCATGGCTGGTGTGAGAATTGCCTTAGTTTCATTGCCAGTGCTTGTCTGTTTTCAGTGTATGAAATCTAGAGGCTGTAGAAATGTTCAAAGTAAACACATCCACGTGTTCACACACATGCATACAACAGAAGTCAGAGGGCAGGGGAAGGGAACTTGAATAGACTTAAAACTAGGATCTGAATTGAAAGGGACAGCGAGTTCAGGAGAATGAGTCAATCTTTCCTTGAGGCCAGACATTATTAAAAATCTCTGACCTCCTATAATAATCCTTCGTCTCTTCAATTCTCTACCTTCTGCACACAGACATACAGGGGCAGATACTGATGTAAGAAGGCCAGTTTGGCATGCTAAAGCCATTAATCCCAGGCATGAAAGTCACTGACATATCTTTACTACAGGCCAGCTGTGCCCTGGACAACCTCTATTGGTAAAAGCACACAAGAGTGTAAGTAGAACAAAGACTTGTAGCTGTTCAGCTCTTCAGAAACCTTCCTATGGATGAGAACATGCATTGCACTGAATTAGGGGTTTCCTCACATGCTCTTGCTTCTCTTCACTGGTGACAAGAATAGCAGAGATCTTGCAGAGGGGAGGTGGTGAACTTTTTATAAGGCTGATATGCAAGTTAGAAAATATTCCTCTTCTTGTTTTCCTCCCACTCCATCAGTGTTTTTCATTTGGTCAGAAAAAAATGTATTCTTGTTTGCCCATTAGCTTCTGGAAGTCTTTGTCCTGTTTGCTCTTCTTTTTCTCTCTAATTTTCTGTTTTCTTCTTTTGAAAGTTGCACTTAGTGCAAGGTGAATTACATTGCTGTCACTTCTTTCCTTCCCAGCTGTTTTTGCAACTTGCTGAACCAACAGGGAGATTGAAGGTGTTCTTAGGGGAGATCAACAAACCTGTCACCTGGATGTTCAATTGAAACAACTGACAAAACTTCCCCCAAGGGCTGCTTATCTTGTTTTCAGTAGTTTTTTTAACAAGCCATACGTATTCTGCTTGATCCATTCCTCTACTGAAGTCACTGTTATGGCAAAAGGAGAGAGGTGAACAAAATGAGGAAGGAGGCACACCCAAGTGTCAGCAGCATAGTGAAAATATTTCAGAGTGGCTTTCTTGTGAGAGACACATCAGATACACAATGTGGTAGCAGTTAGTCCTTGTCATTGGCCAGGTTGTGGAATTATTGGTGAGAAACTTAAGAAGTCATGGGAAGTGACTGCACATGAAGCAAGCTTAATACCAAGAGAAAAGGAGACAATAGCATGATGTTATCTCTGTTTGACAGCTCAGGGAAAGAGCTTTTGAGCACCTTACCTTTTGGGGGTGGAAGCACCCTTACAGACACATCTATTGATGCCTGAATTTCCAGCAAAACAGAAAAGAAAACGGAATAATATTTTCATGGACTTGGAGTTTTTGATGGTATTTAAGAAGTGCTTCTGACTTAGGGAACTTTCAGGCCTGGTGATTTTTACCCCTTCTTGATCTGCTCTGGTTTTTCAGAGTTCTCATTCTCATGGATTAGACTAGAGCTGTTCTCCTGTATGTTTCAGTACAGACTTGCACCATAGGTTAATGTTGCCTGGACTGGTGGAAACCCAAACTCAGTGCTAGCAAAAAAATTATGGAAGTGGTGGGACAGTCTGTTTATCTTACTATTTGTCAGGATGTTGGGGAAGTAGCTTCAGTTCATCGTTGCATTTTTCAGCCATGAAATTGGTTGGCATCTGGCCAGCCTGGTAAGGCTGGAGATCATGTGTGGTTTCCTGCCAAGCCAGCTCTGGTAAAAATGAGTAATAGTTGAGTTTATATACTGCTCTTGTTATCATGGTGTACAAAATCAAAAAGAGGAACCCCTCTGCAGGCTTGTATCTGATTTCTGTTGTCTCAAAATTTAATTATGTGATATAATTAACATCCCAACATTGTATCTGTGACTGTCTTGAACTGTTTTTTCACAGTTTGAGGAATAAATGGGGATTCTTTACCCATTTTAGTTTTAGCTTGCTCAGTGAAAGGCTATGTGTCTTTTGGATTTTATTGATGTAAAGTAATCCAAGCAGTATTTCTTCTGATTTTGAAAGATGACCTGCAGTAAGGGGGGTATTTATTGAAATAAGTGCTTAATTTTTACAGGCTAATTGCTTAATAATACCATGTAAGTGTAGCTCTATAAAAATGCTTGTTAAAAATGGAACTTTGCATTTTAAAAATGGACAAAAAAATCAAAAAGGAGGAGGGCCAGGAGAGGATGATGGTCCCCAACTCCTCTTGCCTCTAAGTAACTTGTGGATGAGCACATTTCTTTCCCTTTCCTAACCCCAGCTCAAACACCTTGTGGCCCTTTTGGCTACTGTTCTTGAGTTGCATCATCCAGTCTTGAGGCAAATTCTGTCTAGCACAGCTTCTTCCTTTTCCTGAAGTATCTGAACCATTATGGAGTTGGGAAAAACAACCTTTCTCCAGGAAAGCTACTTTGTGCCTAACATACACATGCTGCTACATGCACACATTTGAAAAATATAACAACGTTGGTCTTTGTCTAGGAAAAACTGTAGTCAGCTCGAATAATTGTGTTAATTATTTTGTCTGAGAGAAAAAAAGTAGCTGGAGCAGGGATCTGATTCTTGCTGCATGTGTTCTATGTGACAGCATGAAACTGATGGGAATGTGGGTTGTCTGCTGTCCATTTGCTCTGCTGGCTTGAGGCTGAATGAGTCTATCATGTCTGAATTTATGTAAGAACTAACTGCATACCAGGGCAGGGCTGCACTGTGTAGGGTTTGCTACACTCTGGGGTTATTAATGGGTACGTTTGGATAATGGAATGTGGTAGTACAAATCTATTTTTCTGAGTTTTTGCAGGAATCTGACCTCCAAAATACCCATTTTTCAGGAGCACTGAAATAACACTCTTGTTTAGTTTTAGCATTCACTATGGTTACTTTTTTAACTAAATAATAGGTCACTATTAACTTTCAATCAAGCTTTCCCCTTGATTTGGAAACGTGTTTAAAAAAGCAGTTTCTGTGGTCTGGAGGTAATAAACAATTGACCAGTTTTAGTGGCATGACAAATGAAAGTACACAGTTTGTTAATTTACTGAGAAACAGATGACTTGGCTTCATTAATTCAGAAACTTTTTTAAAGTTTGAAGAAGTAGAAGAATATCTGAGCTCACCTGGTGTTTAGTGTGATCAACCACAGGATGAGTGGTACGGTAAATTGTGAATAAAGGGGCAGCCCTGCATCTAGAAAAGGCTCTTCTTGACTGCAGATTCCTCTGATAACAATCACAGAAAACTTTCTCCAGTGGAGTTATTCTAGCTTTCCAGGAATGGCTGAATCCTTTCCAGACTAGTTGGTACATCGCTTCATGGGGTCATTTAAAGATTTATTAACTGTGTGAGGAAACTTTGGTTATGCTTTTTGTGTCTGTTTTCTGTAGATGCTGAAGATCTAACAGCTGGAACTAAGTACTTGCTTGATCAAGGATATTTATGATAACAATATTTTTTCTCTGTCCCTGATCTATAAGATTCCTGTTAAAATGAAAATATAGTTCATACCCACAAATGAACGTTAGAGCAAAGCTACTTTCTACTTGGTTGAACTTCTGGATTATTGTGGGACATTAGCTATTTATGGGGAAGGAATGTTTGTTGTCTCAGAGCGGGATGCAGCTGTGATGCTGATGGGGGAGGACGTGTGGCTGCACAGCAGTGCAGCTGCTGCTTCCCCACCTCCTGATGCAGAAAATGGCAGACTTGAAGGTAGCAACAGGGATTTTGCAGCATCTTTAACCTACTCTCCTCAGTAACTGTCCCCATCATCCCTTTTCTGTGACTCTGTTTGTGTCAAAGTTGAGATGGATTTTTATCCTCTTATTTTAGCATGATTTCCCTATGCAATGACCATTTGAAACAGGTGAGAAACGCATATTCTGTGTATCTCAACAGAAACAGTCACATATTCCTCATTTACTCCAGAAAAATTATCTTTCATAAACTGTTTTCATTCTCTGGTTACCCTTAAACTATAGACGCTGGTTGTACTGTTGACATTAAAAATTAGTCTTGCTTTTAACGCATGTAATTCACCGGTTTACTTAAGCTGAAGTTGGAAGAAAACTGTCACTTAAGTAAGTAACTGATAGTGTTAACTCTGTGCTTTTCATGGTTCTTAATACAAATGCTTTTTTCTTATTTAGAATTCTCAGAGTAAAGTAAGGATCTGATTATTGACACTGCCAAAGTATTTCGGGGTTTTTTTTTTCGACTTTGGATGCCAACAAAAAATATTCTTAGACTAGCCAGATGGAAAAAGGAGAAAAAAAAGGCAGTGGGGAGACATGTCATGCTCAGTTAGGTAGAAGCTTAGTTCAGATTTCTGGTAAGGAGGGTCTGAGAGCTTTTGCTATCTGAGGCTCCTTCAGGTAAAAAGCAGAAGGAATTGAGGGTTTACGTATTTGCTAGAGAAAAGCTGGATATGAGGTAGATCTTAGTCTGGGCTGGTACTGTGGGGGTATCTGTTATTAGGAGAAAGAGTGACATGAGGCAGGGAAGGGAGGAAGGATATTTGGGTTAGAAACTGAGGGGTTAGTAGTACCAGCTAGACACACCAGTAAAGTGTTAGGATCAGCCTAAGATACTTATTATTTTCTAGATGGGGCTGGTCTGAACCATGAACAGCCATAAAGGCAGAGCAGAGGGTGTCTGTTGCAGAGGCACAGTGAAAGCTCAAAGGCTTGGATGAGTGTTGTGATTAGATCAGTGAAACAAGAAGTTAATTTACATGACAGTTTAAAAGGATCCATGCAGTCAAAAAATTTAAATAGTATGCAAAAGGTGGTGAGAGTGTGAAACAAGTTTTAACTCTCTGATAGTAAAATTGAATCTTACACCTATTTGCGTAGGATGGGGACATGAATTGTAGAAGCAGCTTGATGGCAGCTCTAGAAAGATGGCCAAGCTGAAGGCACTCAGAGCCTTCCCACAAATATGACAAAGGGAAGGTAAAGAGTTGATGGCTGGAATGTTGACAGAAATTTGTGAGATGTCATACAGACTTACTGCTTTTGTACTGAGAACCCTCGTGTCCTTCATCTGTTCAGGCACTCTTTGGCACCCAGAAATGAGTGTAATATGAGAGAAAAAGGAGGGGGATTGACATTTTTAGAAGGAGAAGGTGAAGGCACCAAGAACACCAGACTGTATGCTCAAAGAATAATATAAATGAGCTTTAAAGACAGTCACATCTTGCATGTTTTATAAGGTAAGAGCTTATTAGAAATTCAGGTGGTAGGAAAGAAGAATAGGAAGTTTCTGGAGCTCCTCTTCGAAAGGACCTGTCAGTCCAATGTGGCAGTCAGCTTTTTCATAGGAGTGGGAGACCTGACAATGCTGCTCACTGGAGAGCAATGCTGGAGATAAAGAGGAGTGAGAGGAGAGAAATAGTAAAAAATACTAGACTATCAATATTAGGAGCCCCTGACTTCTGAGGTAAAAGGAAACCCATAAAGCTGATTCAGTTCCAGCAATGTCTTTAACACACACTTAAAGAAACAAAACATGTCAAAACTTAAAAGGCAGGTCTCCAGCAGCTTGGGGTCTTTACTTGTTCTACAAAGCAAACTACAGGAAAAGGGCAGGGGGGTGGTAAAAGAGGAAATAGCTAGAAGTCAATGTATGTTACAAGTTCTGATGAAGTGTCAAGAAGAACTTAGTTATGATAATCAATGTGTAATCAAGCAGAGATGTTCACAGGTGGGTCTGCTGCTAGGTGAATATTTTGAATAATGCAAAGTCACCTAACTTGTCTGAAAAAAAGTCTCTGGTCATGGGGCTGTATAGCTTGGCAATGTTAATTTTTAAAACATCTTGTAGCTTGCTGAAGAAGTTTAAAGCAACTGGAGGAATGCTGATGAAGTAGCAGTATTTAAAAAGGTAAATACAAATATTTGACAATATATTTGCACATGGGACAAAGTTAGGAGAATTGCAAACAATGACAGGCAGTAGGAGTTGTGGTTGTGTGTTAAGCTGCACCCATTCAAACAAAATAAGTGTGGTTGTGTTGAGAAACAAATGTACAGATTTTAGAGGGAAAACATAGCCCAGAATTACAGAAGGGAGCACATCCCTAGAAACAATGACTCTGCTAAGTCTATTGGTCACAGAGGCCAATCAACTCATCATATTATTAATTTAAATTAATGGCTAAAACAAGTGCCCACCCTGGATGTACACACAGGACTGATCAGTAGGAGTGAGTGGTGGAATTGATACTTAATGTTGTTCTGATGGAACCACAACAAAACCCCATAGAATCACATCTGATGTAGCCTCTTCAGAGAGAACATTGGGAAATTGTAACAGCTTTATAAAACAGGTGTGTGATTCCAAAGCTGCAAAATCCCTCCCAGTAAGAGATTCGTTGTAAAACCTGAAAAGGAGATCACTGAAATACTGTCAGACAGCACAAAAACCTGATATGAGAGGTAATATAATAATTAGTAGTGAATATTACATGGGTCATGCCTGAAAATAAAGCCTAACAAAGTGAAGGTACATGCATTGATTGGCAAGTCTGTTAATTAGTAACCAATTGATTCTTCATTCCCTTATCATCTACTGATGTTTTCAGACAACGACTATTTGGAAGATGTAGTTTGACCCCAATGTGAGATGGGCATTAATCAAAAGCAGGTTATTAAGCTGAATGAAGAGATAATGAGACACAGTTCTGTGGCCTCTGCCATGTACAAGAGTTACTATAACTTCTGAAGTTAGCAGAACTTTTGGCACTGACATACAGGGTGAGATTTTTATGCTGTTGGAATCATAGCAATGACCCTATATTTTGAGGATTTAGGTTTGGAGCATATATTGTTTTTAATCATGAAAATGTGCTAGATGGTCATTAGTCATCTATATTTGCAGTTATACTGAATTGCCTCTTCCTGAATAAACATATTGTTTTACTTTACAAAAGGAGATAGTTGAAGACATCAGAAATGTAAAGTGTCTTTGAACATGTTTTTAGAGAGTTTTTACTTA
Organism: Ploceus nigricollis; assembly: GCA_013399945.1. Classification (NCBI taxonomy): domain Eukaryota; kingdom Metazoa; phylum Chordata; class Aves; order Passeriformes; family Ploceidae; genus Ploceus; species Ploceus nigricollis. Next base: position 630,124 of record VXBC01003613.1, on the reverse strand, counting down.
ATCCCATAGAATTCAGCAGGCATTTTCCTGTTTAAATACCTGATTTGTTTTTAGTGTTCAAAACCCAGTCTTAGTTTTGGGAGTTCAGTGCAGTACAGACTGTGAGAAAACACTGGCTCAGGAAGGAAGAAGTAAAATTTGAGGAAAGATTTAACACAGAGTTTAATTTAAGATAATGTCAAACATAATTGCCTGTATACTACAGTCTCCAGTGTTGACTCTGCTGTGCGTGACTGAAGTGTTCAGTGTTTTGGGGTTTTTTTAACTTCTGCTGTGTGTTCTGAGAAACAATTCAACAGAATTCAACTCTTCAACTCTGCTTTCTCTGGGGAGGTGCTGTGAGCTGGTCATATTTGTGATATTAAGAACCACATTAATATTACTTTTAAATGTGTTTTAGTAATGCTAAGTGAATGGTTGAGGTAAATGTGGCCTTCTAGTATGGTACATAAGTTTGATAATCTAGACTGTGCTACTACTACTGCTTTGAAAGGAAATTGGGATAGATTAAAAGGACTTAACTCTAGTTCTAAGGAATTTATGAAGTGAGGTTGCAGCACCACTGTCTAACCTCTCAGATGTTTATCACTGTGACACATACATCTGCAAATGAGATGTAATTAATTAGGTTTTACCTGACACTCCTGTGATTCTCATGTTATGTAAATGTGAAACAGCAGCACCATGGCCTTGGTGCAGTGGGGAGGTGCCAGGTGAGCAGGATTGGGCCACAGTGAAGTGACTCATTTTCCCAGGTAATGTTCTCCTCCTCAGAGCATATCACACTTTGGTACTACGGGCTAATTTAGATCCTTAAATTAGCAGCTGCTTGGGGAGAAATTTCCAGATGATCACTTTTATCATTTCACTGTTTTCAGTTGTATGTCATTTTGCTCTCTAGGGAAGTTGTTCTCTCAGAGCTGCTGGGAGAGGGTGAGGATGAGATGGCTGGGGAAGCATCTGAGGGCTTTGCTAACTCTGAGCTATTGTAGCGGAAGAAATTGAGGCTGTGATAGAGTTACGAGAAGGATTTTATCCATCAAGGGTGGCTTTTCATTGTCCACATTTTTTTTGTTGTGGGGTTGCACTTTTCATTAATTAAGAAAAAAATCATAAATCAAATCATTGCAACAGTAGTGCTTAGCTTGATGGAGTAGAATTAAGCTCAGTTGTTCCCTGAGCAAATGCTAATTAATTTAGAAATAGAAAGTAATGTTGTACAGGACTTCATCTTGTATATTACTGTATATGGGGGATATAACTTGTCAAGCCAGCACAATATTTGAACAGCTTTTGATTGTATTATTTTGATGCTGTGTTTGGACATAGTTGTTAAGTTTTTTTTCCCCAAAAACCTTTGGTCCCAAAAGAGCAAAACTCTTTTACAAAGATGGTGGGGACAGCAGTATCTAATCCACTCTAGACTTTTCTGGTGGTGTTATTTGGCAGGCCTGTGGGTTGTGTTCATGAATGCTACTGGGAGTAGGATGGATAGAGGAAGGGATGCAGGGAGCCTCATAAAGGGTGGCTGGAATTGATCCTTATTACTGTTAAATATTAATATATTGAAAACAGCTACAGGCCCCATTTGAGACTGCAGGCTTAACTGTGCTGGATACTTTAATGCTTGCAAACATCTTCATTTCATGCACCTCCTTTAGAATTAATGAAATGTACACCTGATGTTTAAAAAATAAAGATTGAAAGGAAAAAGCTATGTGGGTGAAGGTTAGCTTTTCAGTGAAGAATGTGCTATTTGGCTTGATGTGTTAGCATAGTTAGCAGTGACTGCTCTGACAGATTGGTAACTTTATCTTATGGTCCTTGGGATAGGAATGCTATTCCTTTAATGTTTTCCTAACCAATCATATCTGAGTATGTTGCCTCTCAAGTGATATCCTAAGAGTAGCCTAAGAAAACAAATAGATCAGAATACAATGAGCTGTCTTAAAAGTAACACCATTAGAAAGGAGTAATAAAAGTAACATTCTTGGGTATTGTGTGTTTGTTAGAGATCTCTTGCTTATTCTGACCTTTCTAAATGTCATTGTTTCATGTTTGAGAAGGCTGTGCTTATTGTATTTGAGAGCACTCATTTCCTCAAATGTGTGTTAAATTATCTTTAGAGACTGTGTTTTTAGGGAGATGTGCAAATGTGCATAGCCTGAACTATTTTCATATCAGAAGTGTTGCCTTTGTCTAAAAACACCTCCCCAAAATTTAGCATTTCATTCACATAAAACACAACTGAAAAGGGACTGGGAATATGTTGTATGTGAAGAAAGCCTGGTGAGAACCGTGGGGGAAATTGTGCAATTATACCTTCTGGAGGAATACTGGGAGATTTCTTGTCCTCCAAAATATCTGGTGGAGACGGAACAGAAAGGTTTCTTCTCTTACATATTTCAGGACATTATCTCCAAGGCAGATTATTTGGCTTTATGAGATAATTCCTTGGCTATCTTGACTTGTTCTCTCCTTCCTAGCTGACAGTCACAGCTCTCCCAGAGAAGACACCCCAACTGGGAGCATGGATTCTCTTTCTTCCCAGTCTCCAACACCTGCATTCTCCAGCAGCCCCCTTGGGCTATTGGATGGAAATCACCTTATCATGGACAGCGGGGATCTTGCAGGCTGGACAACAAATCTGTAAGTAACTGAATATTAAGTGAGGATGTTTCCACTAGTATGATTGTGAAACACATTTTCCTTTTCAGTTTGGTGAGGAGTGATTTTTAGAAATTGCATATAATTGTGTTTGTTTTCTTCTGCTACAAAAAGATGTGTTTATCTGTTGTGGTGGAGCTTAGAGCCTACTTGAATGCTTGTAGGAAAAAAATGTTCTTGTTCTATTGAAATCCACTTCATTTTCCTGTTACCTGTTATAACATTTTTAAATGGTTTTTAATTTTTTTTTTTATTTAAGCAGTGAATATATAAGTTATTCTCTAGATGATGTTTTACCCTAGTTTTATTTCAAGAAAACATTAAGGTACACTTAGATGCCATACTGTTAAGATTTTGGGCCCAACTTTGGGTTTGGATAACAGTGAGTGTGTGCTCAGATGCTATTGTCTAAAGAATGTTATTATTTTTAATCTCTTCTTAACAAATTAAGTGCCTGGTTTCCAATGAAGTGCAGTCTGTCACTTTCAGTAGATGCTGTAAGTGTTCCGTTTTTGAGCGTGACTTAAATTTAGCAAAAATTGGCATCGAAATGTTAGTCCTCTCTCTCTAATATGTGTTCAGGTTTGATACACAAAAAGCTGACCATAACTTGTTTTTAAATCAGAGTTGAACTTGAATTGAATTCTCTGGTTTGCTATTCATTCAGACTTTAACCACTATCAAGACAAACTTTTCCAGCCTTTAGTGCCAAGAACAATGGAAGGAGCAGGTCTGCAGAAAAGATCTGTTACAAATATTTTCCATAATGGCATTCTGAGTAGCCAGCTCTGGTGATGAAACAAGTGTAAAATATATGTGTAGATGTATGTAACACATGAGAATATATAGATAGTCATAGAATAATTATTAATCATAAACTGCTGACCTGAGTGTTTATTAACTGGAATAATCTTTTTCTCTCATATGTATTGAAAGAATTCCAGATGTATAGGTATTTTCCATAAACGTTGTTTCTTCAGTAGAGGTTTGAAGTAACTCTTCCCTTTTCCTCTTGTACTATCCTCTGGAAGTGAGTAGAAGTAGCAATAAATTGTACTTACCAAAGAGAGGTGCATGTGTGGAAAAGATGCTGTAGTTGGTATAAAACTGGACTGTCAGTGAAAGCTAATTAAGGAACACAGGTTTAGCAGGACAGTGATAATGTCACTTCAGAGAATAAAAGGAGGAGTGTTGGTTTTATCCAGAGAATTTGGGAACTTCAGGTGTTTGAAGGAACATTGCATTTTTTGTGTGTGTGTGTGTTTGTTAATTTTCATAAAAAATTATACTGCACTGGTGTTTTGGAAACCTGACTTGATGGCTTGAGGTTTTCTGGTCAGTTGGAAACAGTACTTAAGAGTTCTCTTTGGAAGGAAAAAAAATAAAGGTGCATGGTATGTGCATTTAGATAATCTGTCAAAAGTAGTTTCTTTCTTCCACTCGCCTGTCTGTGAAGTCTGCTTAAGAGCTAGCTCTGTAACAAGCCTGAACAGTGACAGAATAGTCTGTGAACGTTGCATTCTTTCTTTGCTCTGCTTTCTCACCTCAAATTGGCTTCTCTTCCCCTTCGAGTTCGGATGAGTCAGAGGGACCTGCCTTAACAAATAAAACCCAAACCAAAACATAGAGCAGCTCCAGTTGTAGTAATGGCAGAATGTAGCTCTGGTAGCTCTCACAGCTCCAGGAAATGTTAGCACTGGCTGTTGGTTGTAGAGTATTCTCATGAGATGGGCCAATCCTTAGAGTTAGGTGAAGAACAAACCTTTCTGTTTGTGCAGGATTTCAAAATGCTTTGTATTTTGAGCCAAAGTGGGACAAAGTCAATTCTTAAATCCACAGTATCATCTCTCAAATGGTATTGCAGGTGTTCACTGAGCTACAGCAAATGCCATAGTGAGGCTAGGGGAGATGGAATTATACCAGAGGATCCGGTTTCTCAAGTTCCTGCTGATGTTTATAACACATGGGTCTTACTTGTCAGAGATCGATCACTCCGGAGTTAGGCAGTCAACAAGACGATGGTGACTTCTTTGTGGCAGAAGAGTTGCTTGCAGTGTTTCTCAGGGGAGGGATGTTGCATTGTGGGTCAAGATGTGTCAGATTATTCCAAGAGTTGGTTTACACCAGTAGTTTGCTTTAAGCAAGCGTACGTGATGGGAAGCAAGAATACTTTTTGTGGTATTTGTTTTCAAGAAAGAAGAAGGTTGTTTTTTTCCAGAATGATAGCTGTTGTCACCATGATGTTTCCTGGCAGAGATTTTTGTGATGCATGCCCTTTCCTTGTCCCACCTCCCAAAGCAAGAGCTACTGCTTCCAGCATGGTGAGGTGAGCACCAAATGGAAGCAAATACACCCTTACCTCCCGATGGGCTCTAGGAGGGGCTTCATGTCCAGAGTGGTGAAAGAAGCTAAGAGAGCAAGGGCTTTACCACCAATTTGAAATATCTCACAAAGCTCCGACTGCTCAATTGTCACGTCAGTGTTTAAAGATGTGCTGTGCATACGGTGCAACTTGAAGGTGATGTTTCACATATGTGCCATTTTGAAGCCCCGTTAGGCTGTTGGTTTTCATGTCTGTAAGTGTGTGTGTCTGCCTGATGCTAGATTTTCTCTGAAAGCTCTGTGTGGATCAGACATATGTCCTGTGTTGTCATGTGCTGCTGTAGGGGTGAGTAGAGACTTGGGTGATGCTTGGCAGGGGTGGTTCTCAGTGGAGACCTGAGTTTGCTGCTTTAAGACTACCATGCACCCTAAACTTTCTTTAACCTTTTTCCTGAAGCTATTTTTAACTTCACACTTCCATCTAGAGCCAAATACTAAAAATAAATATGTTTTATTTTTACATACAGTCTATGGTGGAACATAGCATTTTTTCCCCCGCTGTCAATCACCAAGTTACAGAGTAGTTTTTGTAGACACAGGATTCAAACTCCAAATAGCCTAGGATGGGCAAATTACCACTTCTACTTGATGGAGCACTGTATCGTAAACATGTACTGTTTGAAAATACCTTCTATCCAAGGATGCTTTGCACAAGGTGATCTCAAACATAAATTCCTAATTATAGTTGTAAGCTGGGTAATGGATTGCTCTTCATTAGTGTGGACATTTTTTCCCTTTAAGGTAGAGCAGCAACAGCAGTCTCGGTTTAATGTTAACCACAGTATTTGCATTCTTCATTTTTTCCTTTCTAAGTGTCCATACAGGCTCTCTCCTACAAAGTTTCTGGTTTTTCTATTGCATTTGCCTAAAAAGTAAGTAAATCTGCCACATCTTTTCTTCAAGAGGTATGATAGCTTTTTGCTGGAGTATGTGATCCTGACATTACTCTCAGTGCCTTCCTAATTGGCACTGAAAAATAGTGCACCCTAATCACTCTGATTTTTATTCCTGTGGTGTATGAAACTCAAAGTTTTGATAGTTTAAAATGTGTAGTTTCCTAAGAGGAGTTCAGGATTTCAGATACTAAGAGGCTGGATAGCCTTTCTAAGCTAGTCCCCAAACTGTTTTGATAATAGTGATGGTCTTGGGTTTGGAGATATGGATTAGAAGGGGTAGCTGTTAAACTGCATTTGAACTGTGGAGCTATAGGCAATCTTCCCTTTTACCTGCAGTTGAAAGTTAGTGACACAAAGTTTGAATTTCACCCTATTGCACTATGGCTTTGCATATGCACAAGACAACAGTGATAGCTAAACTGGGTATACACTTTGGTGTTTAATAAATATACCTAAGCAAGTAAAGACGAAGTGTAATTTAACGTCCTCTTATAGTGAAGGAGCTCGTATTGCCAAAGTTTCAGTGTCAGATGTGAAGTGATGTGATTAAATTAAAAAAGGGTGAGGGAAACTTTTTTTTTACAGCTGTTGTGGTTTGATTATAGAATTTACTTACAGAATCATTTATTGATGTGAGGCCTGTCCTATTCAGCCTTTCCAGAGTTCTGGCTGTAATGGCAGCTCACCTCTGATGGATTAGTACAGGTTTCCCTCATTGCAATGACTGATTTGTCGAAAGGTGGATTACAAGTCATGTCCTAAAATACTGTGGGCTGCCTTATGTCTGTTTTCACTTGACCTCAGAATGAACCAAAAAAGCTGAACACTTGGTATTCTCTGGACTCACTATGTGTTGTAATTAATCTTTCTGAGGACCTTTTTCTGATAAGGAAAGATTTGTTGCTGTAACTGGCCCCTTGTTGTCACGAGATTTCTTTGTGCTTGCAGTATAATGCCCTGTGCCAGGACTTATCTACAGACCTTACAGACTTACCCCTCACAGTGCTGGGTTTTCAGAATTAGGTCAGTCTTCCCTTTTTTGTTGGAAGTATCCTGCTCTTACTGCATGATCACTTCTTCATTCAGATCATGAAAACTAATGTCTTGTTTCTCAGCTGGAGAGTTCATTTTTGGGATCTGAGACCACAGGGTGTCTGGGTTTCCCAGGGGGCTGGAAGATGACTTTTGATGGTTGTTCTGGATGGAGTTATGATGCAGGATATGGAATAGCCTTCTTCAAAATGATACTGAGTGTCTGTTTATCTTGCTTGTTCTTCCTTCCCTCTCTAAGCCTTTGGGATTTTGCAGTTCGAGGGGATATAAAGTATTCTTGTCCCTCAAACATTTTCAGTAGTGTGAGTGGGTGCAGGGCTTGTTAAAGCAATTACATTTCTGAGCTAAGAATGGTAAGATTCATAATTTCCAAACTGAATCTCACCTTAGATACTTCTGTAGGAGCATGCAAGGTACAGTCCTAACAGTCCAAATACCAAAGTGTTCAAAGGAGGAAGACAGAAGGAGACATGGAAGCACCAATATAAATTTTCAGGAATGTGCAAGGGACAGATGAAATAATTCAGTCTTTTTTTTTTCATTTCTTATGAATTTTTCTTAATTTTTCTTAATTGGTTCTCCTGACAGTAAAATATTCTGTTAGCCAGCTCAATGGTGTGTAAGTGCTACACTGTGGGCCTAATTTTGGGTTTTTTAATATCCAAAATGGTGACGAGATCTGTGCTGTGCAGCATTCAGGGTCTTTGTGACCAGGCTGGGAAGATGTTACTCATTCTTCATGAAATCTCAAGCTGTTCAAATTGCTGGTGAGCAAACTGATATTAAAAGAGCCATCAGATGGCAAGGGCAGGCAGAGATAGTGGTGTTCTGCACATAACAGAAGCCTTGGAGATAGTTATTAATTTTGTTTGACTGCTGCGTGAATTCCCATCAGCCTTGTTATATCTACATCAGTAGACTGCAAGTCTAGTCTCCTTAAAATGGTGATACTTTCTTTTTTGTACTTTCTGGCAGTGGTGTGAATTTGCAGTTTTACATAAGTGATGAGTGACTTCAGCTTCCCTGCCTTGAAAACTTTTTGTAATATCTAATGTCATCATCCTATTTTATTGAAAGAAGGTGCTCTAGCCACTGTTGGGCCATTGTGCTTATTCTGCAGTTTGGTTTTGTTTCAGCTGCCACCTCTCCAGTGACTCAGCACTTTGGGAGCGGGTTTAGCAGAGCAGGCACTTCTTTTTGTACCCTTGCATTATGCAAACAGAGCAAGAGCCCTCATTTTGCAGCTTCTTTGAGACTGGCATAATATAACTTAGTCATGTGGCTCGTACAAAACAGACCTTGCCATCTCCTTGGCTGCCAGGGAGCTTGACAGCAGCACTGCCATGTGAGCACAGGGTAAATGGTGTGTGTGCTCAGGGCAGGGAGGGGTGTGGATGCAATCACTGGGATGAGCTAAGGTTTCCTTTTTATATTTTTTAAAATTATTATTTTTTTTTTCATTTCTTTTCTTTGCATTACTCCAGGGCAACACAACTCCCTCTTTTTTT